>PVJL010003917.1:0-143712 GCA_004026885.1 Lyroderma lyra
TGAGTGTGGGGCCTTTGTTTCCTCTTAGAAAGATAACAACGAAAATTTGCATCTTGCTTTACAGTTCACCAATCATGCTGGCAGGCACTGTGGCATTTCCCTTCATAAAGGAGAAGGAAGGTGAGGTGAGCTGTGTGAGCACCAGGCACCAAGTGGGTGCTGGGCAGATGTGAGGTTCCTTCTCCTCCCAGCTCAGGACACCCACGTGATGTGGGCCAGACGGCACTGGGTTCCAAGACACTGCCAGGCCTGGAGCCCCTTCGGCTGTTAGAGGCCCCGCCCCATCTCACCTTCCTAGAATGGACAAGGGACCTCCAGGGTAGCTGGAGATAAGGGGAAGATGACCACAACTCGACTCAAGGGTCTACCAGGTGGTGGCCTCTGGGTCAGGTGTTTCAGGTATGGTGTCTGATGAAGCCTCAACACTTTCTGTGAAGGACAGATTATGATCTTTAGATAGCACTCACTCACGTTCTCATGCACTCACTGGAGAGTTCTAGTAGCTTGCCCAAGGTCACTCTACTTGAAGATGTAAAAGCAGCGATTAAGTTTAGATCTATCTGACTCCGGACTGCTGGTTCTGTCTTCCATATGACTCCCTGGAGTTCCCTGTGGGATGGATGGATTAATTAATTAGTTTGACCATTATTTGTGATTCTACTGTGTGGACACACACAGGTCAAGGAGTCGCACTGGTGGCTCACACTGTTTGTGTGCTGGCGGGGGTGGGGGGAGGATAGACAGGTATATAAATTACCCCTGTGAAGTGCCTTAAGCCCAAGGCATCTGGGAGCCCTGGGTGGGGAGATGGAAGCCACTTTGCTTGGGGTATTGAGGAAACCTTCCTGGAGTAGGTGACTTTGATTTCGGTCTTTTCAAGAGACTTTGTGATGAGCCAAGCACCTATGCAGGGCAAAGTGCTCTCCTAGGCCTGGGAGAAAAACAAGGTCAATGAGACCACGTGGGTGGGGGGGTGAGGGTGGTGTTGAGGAGGATGAGTCAGGTGCAAACCCAGCTGTGGTGTAAGTGGGTTTGAGTCTGTGCTCTGAGAGATGCCCAGTGTATCATGGTGTTGAGAGTGAAAAAAGGACCTGTGCCCTTGAGGGATCTTTGCCCACCCAGGAGAATGAGTCCAAGAGAGGCTAAAAATACTGACAGCAGCACCATTTCCAGTGTGACCTTCAGTTTATCCTCTTCTTTCTATGGGGACATCTCTCCTTTTTTCTGCCTGGCAGAGTCCTATGGTCCAGTGAGCAGAATAGATGTGTGTTCAGGCACAGGAGGAGGCAAAGGGCCCTCCAGGCAGAGGGAATGGTATGCTCCCTAGAACACAGGAGCCCAAAGGACACATACATTTGTGAATTTGTATCAGTTAATTTTGCTGTAGAATGAAGCAGTCCAAAATGTAGTGACTTCAAACAAACAACATTTATCATTTTAACAAATGATTCTGTGGGTTGACTGAGTTATTCTTCTGGCCTGAGCCAGCTTAGCTATAGCTGGATGGTCTAGGTTGGTGTTACCTACAAGTCTGGGGTCCCAGCTGGGATCTTGCTCCACATGGGCCTTCTCCTCAGGAGTCTAGCTGGGCCTTCAACGGGTGGCAGAAGGGACCAGCAGGGAGCAAGGGCAGCACACAGTGCTTTTAGAGCCTCTGCTTGGTTCACATTTGCCCATGTCTCAAAGTCAACTGAGATTCAAGGGGTAGAGAAATTAGCTCCATTTCTTTTAATGGAAGAAACTGTAAGTCACACTGCTGGAATGGGGAGAATTTGTGGGTGGGAAATCCAGTGACCTTGGTGCATATGACAGGTGGTGAAGGACACATAATGGTGGGCCTTGAGTTCCAAGTCAATGGGTTTCGACTTAATTCTGTCAGCGCTAGGAGTCTATGAAGGGATTCAAACAGGGGAGTGAGTACAGGACCAGTTTTGCATTTGAGAAAGCACATTCTGGTGGCTGTGTTGGAAAGAGGTGAAGATTCAAAGCAAAGAACCCAGTAGGACATCCCCAGTTTAGGAGTAGGGAGCCAGGGCCTGAACCAAGAGCGTGTGACTGAACTTGAAGATAAAGCTGTAACTTGCTCCTATTTTAGCCTCAATGTCCAGCACAGGGCCTGGTTTAGAGAAGGTGGTCAATGAATATTCAAATGAATGTTGGAGTAGAACATAGTATGTCCTGGCGGATCCTTTAGAGGCGGGATTCCCCAGGGCTTTCCTGACAGGCAGCACCAAGTGGGGAGAGGAATGGGGCCACTGTGAATGGGCAGGGATTGGCTCATTTCAGCCAAGGAGGGGGCCGCTGGGTACAGAGTCAGAAATCAGTCACAAGAAATGAGGACACAGGCCTCTCTGTCCATCTTTTATCTTCTCCTTCATGCCAAAGAGTTGACCTTGGGTAACTTGCTTTCTTCACCAGGGCCTCACTTTGCAAATTCTGTAAAACAGAGATGGTGACTCCAGGCAGTAGGCAGTGCCAAGAATGTACTTTGAGGAGAAACTACGAGAGAAGGCCATGGAAAGGGCAGTCATCACTGGTGCCCACTCATCACGGCCGAGTGTCATTGGACAAACCTATCCATGTCAGGGGCAGGCTGGGTGTGAGGGAGCCAGTACTTTTCCTTAATGGAGAAGCTTTCCACTGGGAACTTTCTGGCAATGGTGCTCAATGCTGTCGCCATCCCACAGTTCCAAAGCACGTTAGTCTTCCTAATGAGATAATCTACTTAATGTCCTGGTGATGTCAAGTGCTATTATGCCCATTTTCCAGATAATAGATGTCCCATTGGAGGTGGTAATGATTGGCAGGGGAAGTCTTGGCAGAGGCTAGGACAGAGCACAGAAGCCTGAACTCTGCCCTCAAGGTCAAGGCCTTTCCCCAGGCTAAGCTCCAATACAGGCTTCTCAGGTCTCCTCAACTCCAGCGCTCACCAGCTTCTCAGAGTCCTTTGTCTCTAATACCCATCTTTGTGTAAAGAGCTGAAAAGCCCATGATCCAATTAATGAAAAAGATGTTCCAGCAAAGGGATGTGTATGAGATCAAAAGGGTTATAACTGGGACAGATCTGCAAGCTTTGACTGCTGTGTTTTCCTGGCATGTGCTGTAATGAATACATACGTTGAATATGATACATAATGTGCATATTAGTGACCCAATGCACCATTCATATGCTAATGCTATTAACTGCATATTACCTAGGCTGCTTAATGAACATTACCTAGGTTTTTAATGAGAGTAGTTATTATAATTGAATAGAATTATGTTTCTGCTGTGCATATGAAGTTAATAGAATAGCTATACCCTATCAGGTCCCGGCAAAAGGAAACAGGTGTTTGTAGTCAGGGCAAGCTGGAAGCTGGAGGAAAGGGAAGGGAGAAGCCAAAGGCCTGGGATGAGGTGCTCAGCCAGGCCCTTTGTGGGACCCTGATGGCAGTGCAGAAAGCAGGGTAAACAGCAGGCAGTGTACTCACGGACAGGTTCTCCTGCTGCCCCTTTGCTGTGGGTTTGGGGCAGGGTGCAGGCCTGGAGCCCTGGAGCCAGCCACACCCACGCTGTAACAGGACACTTCCCTCCTGGCTGACCCAAGCCGGAGGGGGGTTGCATCACTTCCTCTGGCACTGTGAAGATCATGTGACTCAGGCATCTGGGCCGGCCAGGGGTGCTGGCACCGGAGGCCCCGGACTCTGTGTTGCTTCTTTCCTCTAGAATCCGTGTCTGGAGCGGAGAGGCAAAGCTGAGGTCGCAGCGGCCTCTGTCACTGCTGCTCATACGGGCTTCCACACCCTCCAGAAGGGGCGGCCCCATGTGGGGGGAGAACCACGGAATGAAAAGGCCTCGGCACTCCAAACACTTAATTTCCTAGGGAAAGGAAGAGAAAGGTGACTCAGCTAGGGTGGGCACTGCTGATGCTACCTTCATCTTTAATCTTCACAGGCAATAGGCAGGACGATGTTCTTATTAGTTGAAGTGACACAAAGCCTCAAGGGAGTTTAGCAATTTGCCCAAGGCCTGTTTTTTTTTTTTTTTCTGTCTCTCAGAACCACAAAGCTAGTTGAAGGTGAAACCAGGATTTGAACCCAGGCCTGTTTTACTCCAAAGGTGCAGGGGTGTCCAACCTGTTGGCTTCCCTGGGCCACAACTATCTTGGGCCACACACAAAATACGCTAACATTAATGATAGCCCATGAGCTAAAGAAAGGTCCATGCATAATTTTTGAAATGTTTTAATAAAGTTTACAAATTTGCATTGGGCCGCACTCAAAGCCATTCCTGGATCGCAGGTGGCCTGCGGGCCGTGGGCTGGACAAGTTTGTACAGCATCCAACTACCCCAGACTGTCTCGATGCACCTTTGTGGTCCTGTTTTTGTTTTGTTTTGTTTTTTACTTTTGAAAATCTGTAATATTTAACTGTTTAAAAAATTATTAATTGAGGTATGATTGACATATAACATTAGTTTCAGATGTACAACATAGTGATTTGATGTTTGTGTATATTGCAAAATGATCACCAGAATAATCCTAGTGAACACTGTCATTACACATAGTTATAAAATATTTTTTCTTGTGCTGAAAACTTTTAAGATTTACTTTCCTGGCAACTTTCAAATATGCAATACACATTATTGATTATAGTCATCACATTGTATGTTACATTCCCCAGGACTTATGTATTTTATAATTGGAAGTTTGTAGTTTTTGTCCTTCTTCACCAATTTTGCTCCCCACCATTGACTTCTGGCAACCACCAATCTGTTCTCTGTATCTAAGAGTCCTTCCCAGCGCCCCCCCACCCCGATTCCTCATGTAAGTGAGATCATGCAGTATTTGCTTTTCTCTGTCTGACTTATTTCACTTAGCATAATGCCCTCAAGCTCCATCCATGTTGTCACAAACAGCAGGATTTCTTTCCTTTTCATGGTTGAATACTATTCCATTATAGATTCATACACACACACACACACACACATATACATATATATATACACATATATATATACACATATATATGTGTATATATAGTGTGTGTGTGTATGTAGCTATAAATATAAAATCACATTTTCTTCACATCCATCAGTGTCATTGTCCTATTTTCAAAGGCTGCTCTAGAAGTCTGTATTAAGATAATGATGGGAGGAAAAGTTTGGTGAAGACACCAGGATAGAGAGAAAAGGAAAGAAGAAAGGAATAATTGTTTTAAAAATCACAGAGAGAGAACTTCATTTTTCCGGTCGAACTCCTTGCAAAGCGTAGATCTGCATGTCCTGCTCTCTCTCCACTCTCATTGACCACCAATTTGCTAATGTTAGGCTGGCCAGGAATATACTTTCTATTTAGAAGGCGAACACGGCCAGATTTGGGCCCAGGCCTGGGGCCTGACTCACTCCTGCTGGGATGACACATTCACTGCACATGATTCACAATTTTCAGAAACACCAGATTTATTTCTGTCAATCCTCGCAGTCTCACGTCGCTGTCCACCTAGGCCACACACTGAGGTGTTGCTATTTTTTTCCCCTGGGGCCTACATGGATGGGAAGACTTCCCATGCCTGAAATATCCCCCTCATTTGTAAGGAGAGTGAGTCTGGCCAAGAATCGCAGTGTTTTGAACCAGAATTTGGCTGGCTTTCAGTGGCCACCATGCCAACGCTGTACCAGCCAGAGGGCCGGCTGTGAATGCAGGGCGGGTGGGTTTGAGACTTGAAAACAAGGCAAAAAAAGAAAAAAAAAAGAAAAAAAATGCAGACAGCAGAGAGGAAAGGAGGTAAGGCAGGGTTGATTAAGTCTGGACTGGAGGGAAGAAAGAAGAGGGGGAATTTAAAAAGAGAAAGGTGGGAAGGAAACTAAGGAAGGATCTGGAGAGGGATGGGAGGGGCGAATTCATTTTAACTAATCGGCTGTTACGTGAGTGCCAAGTTGGGGGTGCTTCTCCGTATCACCTCACTTAATTTCCATAACCACTTTGTGGGTACGCATTACTAATCCTCATTGTTATTAATGAAGAAGAAGGGGTCAGGAAGTTGGAAGACTGTCCTCTAGTTTACTCTGACAGTACAGGTCAGGATGAGGGTTTGAATGGACCTCTGGCTCCCTAACTCCGCGAAGCCTGGGCCCGTGATCTGGCCCGGGGGACAGTCTCCTCTAAGGGGGTTGTTGACACACAGACATGAAGTGCTGAAGACTCAAAGGACCTGCCACACACACAAAGCCCAGGATTCAGACCTATCTGGAAACTTTCTCCAGGGTAAACAAAAACAGCCACTTTCACTGTTTTGGCAGCAAACCCCTCTCCAGAAAGAAAAGGAAAGAGAAAGTGATGCTGTTTTTCCCTCACAAGTAAAGGTTACAACAACATTTTCTTGGAGCTGATGTGCGCGCGGCCAGCGGACACCGCTCTGGTAGCCATCTGCATGTGTCCGCGCGGAAAGTACCTTGTAGTGACTAAGCGGGAGTCGAGGTGATTCACTTGTCACTCTGCTTGGGGACTTTGGTCTTGTTCTGGCAAGCGAAGAGTGTTTTCATCCCCGTCAGACCCGGCTCCCCACCCCCATGCCCTCTCCCACCCCCTGGAGGGCACAGGGGCCTGAGCACATGCCCCTTCCTTGGCCGGCAAGGTGAGGACCCGGGGGAGGGGGGGAAAGCTCTCTCTGGACCCCCGCAGGCCTTCTAGAAAAGTCTTAGCTGCTCACTGCTTCGGCAGCTGAGGAGTGGGGGGTCCGAAATGAAATAAAGTTAATTCAGGGAGAATCTGGGATTCGCAGGGAGTTTCCTCTGAGTCTGCCTCTGTCTCCCTCCCAGGCACCCAGGGATCCGTGTGGCTTTTCTTCTACGTTGAAGCCGAGGGCCTCGCAGGGCAGCGAGCCTGCTCGTTCACACGGACACAGCCCGAGGACACGGGGCCGTGTCGCACCAGCGAGCAGGAGTGTTCATCTTGGCACAGGAGGGCCCACGTGCGACCACTCTGTTCTCAGGGTCATTTTCCTTGATAATTCTTTTTTACAACTAAACTTTTAAATTAAAATTAAATTGTCTTAGTCCTTTCAGGATGCTGTAACAGAATATAGCCACTCCTCACCTAACGACCTACCTGTTTAATGACCACTGCGACTTAGGACCAGTTCTCCAGCTCAGGGAATCCCCTTTCTCAGTCTGTGTGAGTCTCAGGAACCCCCTTTCTCAGTCTTTATTTTGTTCCTGCAGTCAGTCAGTATTCACTATACAAAGTGTTTGCAATCATGCAAGACTACGTATTTCATTTGTAAGTGTGGTATTACATGATATCTATTGGAAAATACATATTCTGTGGTGCCACAACACACTACAAGACATCCACCTTTAAGCTTCTCACTTAGAGACCCATTCGCTTAATGACCTAGTCTTAGGAAGAGAACTTGGTCATTAAGTGAGGAGTGCCTGTACCATGGACTGTGGCTTACAAACAGAAATTTATTTCTCACAGTTCTGGAGACTGGAAGTTAGAGGTCAAGGTGCTGGTAGACCCAGTGTCTGGTGAGTGCCTGTTTCCTGGTTCCTAGCTGGCTGTCTTCTCACTCAGTCCTCCCCTGGCAGAAAAGATGAGGGAGTTCTCTAGGGTCTCTTTGTCATGGCACTAATTCCAGTCATCTCTGAAAGACTACCTCCAAATAGCATCACAATGGGGATTCAGTTTCAACACATGAAGTTCGAGGGAGGGGATACAAACTAAATGTTTATTTGGTTTATAACACATATACTTATAGAAGATGGCACCTGTCATGAGTATATAGCTTGGTGAGTTTTCACAAACTGAATATAGCTTGTAGCTGACACCCAAATCGAGATACCTGTGGTCAGCTTGTCTCCAAGGTGGCTGCCCTCAAGTCCTTTTCCCTGTGCGCATTATGCCCCTTCCCCATGGAAATGGAATCTCTTCCTCTCCTCCCCTTGAATTCAGACTGCCTTAGTGACTTCTCAGACAAATAGAAAAACATGGAAATGACACTAAGCCTAGGTCATAAGAAGCCTTGCAGTTTTCACCTGGGTGTCTTGGAAACTCTCTCTCAGAACTCTGAACCACCATGAAAGGAGTCCAACTACCTTGAGTCTGCCATGTTGTAGAGCCCACATATAGGCACCCCAGCAACAGTTTCAATGGAGCCCAGACTTCCGGTGATCCCCCCTGAAGCACAAAGCTTGTTAGGACAGCTCTTCCAGAACCTGCAGACCTTCAGTCGGTCTACCAGCTGAAGATGGCTGAGTGACCGCCATCAAAACCCCACGAACAAAGGCTCCCCCTGCTGAGCCCTGCTTGAATGCCTGACCCACAATCATGAGATATAAAAAAAAATGGCGGTTGTTTTAAGCCCCTAAGTTTTGGGATCATTTATTAGACAGTAGATAATCAATAATCAAGCATTATCAATTACTGCAGAAGCTCTCTGGTGACCCTTTCCTGTCACAATGTTCCCTCCAATGGTAACCGTTTCCTTGACTTCGTATATTTTAGATTAGTTCTGTCTGTTTTTTTTATACTTTATACCCATGGAATCATATAAAATATCCTTTTTGGTGTCTGGTCTCTGCTCAATATTATGTTTATGACATTCTTCCCTGGTATTGCTTATTGCTACAGATCTCCATTCTCATCGTTGTATGCCATCGTGTAAATATATTTATCCTTTCTACTGTTTATAGACATTTGTATTGTTTCTATCTTTGGGATGTTATGAATAGCATTGCTATGGGCATTCCAGTGCATGCATTTCTGTTGCATGCACACCCAGGAGTGGGACTGCTAGGGACTAAGGTGTCTGCAGCTTTGGAGGTATTGCCACATAGGTTTTCAAAGTGATTGTACCAACTTTGCTCTCATCAACAGTGTTTGACTGTTGCTCAGCATTCTCTCCAGAACTTGCTACTAACTGTCTTTATCATTTTGTGTTTGAGAATCGTATACGGTTTGCGAGCATACTAGAAGTAGCCAGGCTGTCTACCTGTCAAAGTGGCGTCTGAGATGAGCAGGCTAAATGCAGAGAAATTGAACTCCCTTGACCCAGATTGGAAAGAATGTTGCAACCTTCCTTCACATCCAAAACCAAGGTTGCTGGGCTCAGCTTCCACTTTCCTTATTTGCCGGGGATGTTCTGCTTTGAAAGTCAGGCTCACCAAAGATATGACGCAGGAAGTGATGGGACTCTGACCATGTTCTTCGTTCTTGGTCTCTGAGTCATGGCCAGTTTGTGGGATACTTAGGAGAACGTAAAGAGAGCAAGTATGGCAATTGGGTATATTTTAGGGCAATCGGATGGCTAGGTTATAAAAACCTCTTTAGGCGATTTGAAAATGCCTCCTGGCAGACCCTCCACAACTCACGAGTTTGTGCTTCCTAATTGACGTGGCAAGACATCTGGGCACACTGAAATGGAAATTACAAACATACACACAAACGAAAACAAAACTCCAAGGTGTGGCTGATCTGGACAGATGGATTGAGTTTATGGCAGCTGGAAAAGGTATGGTTTTCCTATAGCCATCTTGCTCCAAGTCCAGGGAAATCATAGGTTTTTAGAAAATAGCGGGAACTTGGTGTGATGGTTAGTTTTCTGTGTCAACAGGTCTATGATATAGTTATTTAATCCAACACTAATTTAGGTGTTGCTGTGATGGTATCTTGTCGATGTGGTTAACATGTGTAATCAGTTGACTTTAAGTAACAGAGATTCTCCTCGATACGTGGGCAGGGCTCATCTAATCAGGTGAAGGCCTTAAGAGCAAAAACTAAGGTTTCCTAGAGAAGAAGGAATTGTGACTCAGATTGTAGCATCTTGCCTAAATTTCTAGCCTGCCCTATGAATATCAGGCCTACGAGCAGGTATATTTACATATACACACCTACATGTACGTATCTATGAACACATACATAGATGGATAGATAGATAAAACTGGTTTTGTTTTTCTCACTGACACGTGGCATAAATGAAGTTAAACAATCTACAAGAAATTTACAGCTGTGGATCAGGGGCCAGCCTATCCTAAATCCCCTACAGTGTTCCTTGGAGTGGGCTCCGGAGGTGGGTTGGATTATCAGACACCTGCCCTGTTCAGCCTCACTCAATTATAAAAGGAATGAAGCTAAAAACCACATGATGGATACTCAGAACTAAGTTCTCAGTCATAGTTTGAGATGTCTATTGAGTCGTGTAGGCAAACCCTGGACCGTGGTTAATTCCACTTGCTTCTGTGAAAATCCATTGTCTTTCACGATTAGGCTAAAGCTACAGCTGAAAGCAACTTCCTGTGATGTAACTTGGAGCCAGAATTGAGGGGTCCTTCCTGACCCCCTGCCTCCTCCTGCCAACATTTTCAGTGACTCAGACTGAGCACTAAACAGCCTGAGACTTAACAATGATGGTCTTACATTTTGCTTTTTTACAAATGAAATTGATAAAATAATTCTTGAAAACAATGTTTATATTAATAATTTGAAAATAATATTATTTCTGTATAATTAACTGCCTATTTTTGCTACGAAACAGTCAGTGTGACCTCATACATGGATTTCTGTGATGTAGCTCATGACGGCAAAATAAACTGCATACAACCTGACCAACCTTGGGTATTTCTGCACCAGACCTCGAAGTCTCAGGTTTCAGATAACCTTGGGTGGGTCACTCAATCCCTCTACACCTGAGTTTCATAGAGGCAAAAGCAGGGAGGAACTCATGAGGTCATCTATTTTGACATTGACCTGGATTGTCAGTGTAAATGGCTCAGTCTCCATTTCTCTCTAATTGTGAAAACCCTATCCTACTGCAGTGTGTGTGTGTGTGTGTGTGTGTGTGTGTGTGTGTTCTTAAAACAATTCTCTAGGACTCATCTTATCGTTCTGATCTACAAAATAGGAACTGAGGTGCAGAGAGGCTAAGCAGTCCAGTGAATGTCACGGGCTGTTTTGTTGAACAGCTAGACTCCAAAAAGTAGTCTTTTGGATTTTGAAGCTTTGGTTCTTTCCACTACACATAACTATAGAACTATATTCCAACAAACACTTCTTGCGGACTTCCTGGCAGGCCATTACATGAGCACCAGCCACGATCAGGAGCAAAGTTTGCTTGCTGCCTTCGATGAGCTCATTTTGTTGGGTCCCAGGCACATAAATGGGCAGTTACGACAGAGAGTAGTAGTAATAAATGCCACGTTTCGAGAGCCCTGGGGAGTGATCAGCAGAGATGGCTTCCTGGATGTGGGGCCACGGGCTGAGACTTGAAGTATGAGGGGGAATTTTCTGGGTAGCTGCAGAGAGGAGGGGAGGAAGTGCTAGACAGAGACTCAGGCATGTGCAAAGGCACTGAGGTGTGAGACCTCAGGACGTGCTGGGGAACTGAACATTGAGCTGATGTGATGGCGAGCAGCAGGGAATTTAAAATTCGCCAGCGCCGTGGTGTTCTCTGAATTCTGTGGGGGCCTTGAACAATTTAGATAATTGCAACACGTCTTCCTTTGGCTCCACATCAAAGTCATCCCGTCTCAGCAACTCCAGAAGTTGCTGAGGACGCTGGCGTAGTGCCACTCACCACTGCCACCCCAGCTGGACTGGCGGCAGGCCTGTGTGAGGGCTCTGAGGGCAGCGCCCTAGGTACTAAACGCACTCAGCCAGGGCTGCTCACAGAGCCTGACGACCTCCTGTGGGGCCCTCCCCCGAGGGGAGCAACAGCAGTTTTAAAGCGGGGAGTCATCCGCTGTGTTTGGAGAGACTGCTAGTATCATGTGCTGTGCCCGTCACCTTAAATATTATCTCACTTTATTCTCTCAGTCATCCCAAGTGGAGGACCTTATCCTTCTCAGTTTTAGGAGAAATTCGTCCTCACAGGGTTTTTTGTTGCTATTGTTGTTTTGTTTTGGGGTGGGGGTAGTTCCCTGGCTGGGAATCGAACCCAGGCCGCAGCCTTGAGAGTGCCAAAGCCTAGTCACTGCACCACCGGGGAGCCCCTCTCACAGGGTTATATGGTTTTATGTGGCTTGTCCCTCGTGCAATCTTGCTTCTGTTCATTGCAATTAGATTCAAAATTGAGAGCAGCCATCTATACAACAGGCACATTTAGTGGCCCTTCCGTTTCATGAGAAACCTGTCCCCAAGCCCATTGGTGGGCCTTGGTTATTCCTCAGGGACCTTGCTGGCACAGCTCTTTGCTTGGTCAGGGCATGCTACCTTTGCAGCCTCTTCCTGGTGAAGGAAGTGGGGTGACAGAAATGGTAACTCCTTCCTATTTTTAATCCTGGCCTTTAACCCACAGAAGTCACAACTGGCCTTTGGAGCAGGCCTCCCCAGAATAAAGGGAGGAGGAAGGGACATAAAGAATTCAAATGGGGAAGTGGTTCGACAGGGTGGTGAGGAGCGGGGCTTCTGCGAGTGGGCAGAGGTGCCGGGGAGCCTGCCTGGAGGAGGATGGAGGATGAAGGATGGAGGAGGCAGGGCAGTGCAAGGAAGGGGACATGGTGGCTTCCGGGGCAAGGGAGTGCAGAGCGGAGAGCGGGCGGGCGGCCGGGATTGGAGCCCGGGGAGCAGGAAGTCCGTGCGCAGCGGTGGCCGGTGGTGTGTTTTGGTTCTGCTTTCAGAAGTACAGCAGTGGTTTGACTGCAACATTCAAAGACCTGAAAATATGGAAGCAGGCTTTGGGGAAGAGGGGCACCGAGAATAGCAGTAGTGAATACGGGAAGTGCTGAGCCCGGGGCCCTTCACCCGAGCCAGGGCTCCTTTCTGGAGCCTTTTAGTCTACAAGAAGAGGACATTCCAGCGCTAACTGCTCTGGGCCTGCTAGGGTCATCCAGTGCTTCTGTCTTTTGCCCAATGTCTTCTCTCCAGTTTCGCTTGCATTAGCTTAACGTACTTTGCAAACCCTTATTAAGGGGCCATATAAGAAAAGTTCACAGTATATGATCGCTGTGCACTATGTGTTCTAATACATAGTGATTACGCATTCATTCAGCACGATTTTTCGAGACCTAATCTGTGCCAAGTGCTGGAATTCAGAGTTGAACTAGAACTCACTGACTGATGAAATTGTATGAGACCGTGTGACCGGCAGGACACAGAGACACATGAACAGAATTTTGGAGCCCAGAGAAGGGAGAGGCTGAGTGAGCCCTGGGAGGGTCGAGAGCATCTTCTTGATGGGTTGGCAAAGATGTGCACATGAACTTGAGTGAGGAGAAAGCAAAGGCCAGGCCAGGGAGAAGGGCTGCCTGTGCTGAGAGGACAAGGAGAGTTGGGTACAATCAGGCAACAGCCAGGAGTGGACCAAGGTGAAACCAGGAAGATGATGGGGACATAGGTGCCAGGTGTGGCAACTCCGATTTTATTCCGTAGGCATTGGGAAGTATGGAAGACTTTTGCGGAAGGTATGTGGGATCTTAGTGCTGTATTTTGGAATACTGAATTTGCAATAATTATAATAAATTATAATATTAATTACAAAGGTTGGTGGTAACACAAGTAACAGATCTTTACATCGTATGTCAGAGGTGATGGGATGTCATTGCCATGATTTTGGTGCATCGTACGTGACTCCATCTCACACGTGGGCTGGAGGGTGGGATCCCCGGGCCGGCCTCGAGGAAGCAACCTGCCATCCGGCAAAGTGCCTATGGAGAGGGCCCTGTGACAGGAACTGTGGTGGCTTCTAGGACCAGTGTGGGCCTCCAGCTTTGCGGTTCATCGAATCAAGACACAGCAATATGTGTTGATCCTCATGGACCTGAGTCACCACCCTCTTTGCCACCTACCTCCATGGTCCAGGCACATTGTCCTCCTGAGGGGAACGCTGTTGTCTGAGTGGGAGGAGAGCCCAGGGAGCACTGATGAGGAGGAGATCTGAGGCAGGCGGGGAAGGAAACAGCGTTCAGCTAGATACCGTCTTAGATGATGGGAGCTCAGTCCCGCTGAGGAGCCCTGGGCGACAGTGTGGTGGCCCGTGACTGGGGGTGATCCTTACCGAGCTGCGAGGAAGCTGGACGACTTAGCCACAGCACCTCACTGTTATCGTCTAAGCACGGCTCCAGGGACATTGACTCTTTGCCCCTCTGCCTTGTCCTGCACTTGGGCCAAGTGGACTCCAGTGTCCAAAGAAAACAAAGCAAGTCACATGTGTTTCCATCACCTCAGGCAGCCTTCAGTGCATGGAGGTTACTGCTGAGGGCGTAAGGACAGGGCTTCCACCAGGACAACTCCAGGGGTACTGATCTGGACCTCTCAGAGCTGTGAGAACAAGTGGTGTAATGCCTGGCACGTGGCAGGGGCTTGACAAACATTAGTTTTCTCTACAAAACAAAAAAACAATCTATATTTCTCCCACAAAACGGTTTATGAGAAACTTACTAAACAAGATCTTAGGAGCCCAGGCTACCCTGCAGAGCGTGGGGAGCTGGTAGGAACCGAGAATGCACACGTTGCCCTGGGCCTCTCCACCTTCATGTGCTCTTGCACCCAACAGACCCCGTAAAGTGAGGACCAGGCTGCACCTCAGTGGTCTGGTCCTGCTCACACGTTCTGTTCCTGGGGGGGATGACAGTCGCCCTGGCCCACTGGGCAGTGGACACCCTCACAGGTGGCCCAGTGTGGTGAGAAGGGTGCAGACCGGTGTGGTCCCAGCTCAGCCCCTTTCGAGCAGGGTGACCTTAGGGAAGGTCCCCTTTTCTTTGCCTTGATGGCCACACCTATAAACATGGAATAATAATATTAACCTCCTCTGGGTTATTTACAGGGTTGTGTAAGGTAACAAACACAGTCGATTGTTGCTTCTTGCAGTAGTTGTCTTAAAGTCACCCCAAACAGTTTGTAAATACTAAGCCATTGCTCCAGGGGAGATACAGGGTTAGATGACTGTGAGCCTCTGATCGTAATGTTTTCATGAACCTTTTCGAGTGTGCTCCTGTTTAGAGACACCTAACTTAACATACATGGTTCATTTATTAATAGTGAACTCAGAGCCAACAGCACTGTAACTCGGGCTTGACTGTCTCTCCACGAGGTCTCCCAGGACTCCCACATTCCTCAGGCTTAACCCCTGGGCCTCCCTGGGATTCAGCAGGTGAAAATTCCAGGGCTGCACAAGGTGTCCCCTCGTGTGATGCTGAGAATGATGCTGGCTCTGTGTGCTAGAGACAAGCCCTGCCTGGCTGGGTCCACACCAGCCTGGCCCTGAGGCCTGCGTGCCATGGCTGGTGACCACGGGCCTGTATCCTGCCATTGTTCTGAGCAGGGCCGCCGGGGGCTGAACAGGCGGTGGTTAGGGAATCTATTCCCAAATTGCTGGGTCACACAGGGGAAAGACGCTGACCTGCTCTATACCACACCACCTCCTTCCTGCCCTCCACCCTGCTCTCCCTCCGGTCAGGTGACCAGAGAAGCCCCAGGGGGTCCTTAACCTCGCTCTCTGCACTTTCCCAGGGGTGAGCAGGAAAAGAAAGGGAACTCCCATTTCTCGAGCCTTCCTCTGTGCCAAGGCCAGTGCTGGCCACCTTCCACCGCTGCCTCATGGACGCTCCCTCTGCAGCGTCCAAGGACACGGGGTCAGAGATGAGGAAACTGAGGCTCAGAGTGGTCCCCTGAGCGGCAATGACTTAACCGCAACCTGGATGTTTGGCCGCGTTGACTCGGTTTGGGCTACTGTGCAGGATCCTGTCAGGGACTTTTCAAACAGAGAAGGGCTGCACACAGGGGCCCTATAGCAATCCTTAATAATAATCCTAATCATGGTAATGGCTACAATGCAACCTCTGAGTGCTTTCTAAGTACAGGGCACCACACTCAGCGCGCTATGTAATTTTCTCATTCACTTGAATCATCTCAGTGATACTTTGAGACAAAGATGATCATTCTGCCCATTTTAGAGATGGGGCATCTGAGGCTCAGAGAGGTGAGCTGACTGGCCTGAGACTATAGAGGCCAGAGGTTAGAAAACAGGAGAGCAGGGGCTGGAATCCAGGACTCCGGAGCCCTCCTCCCTCTGACCTGATGGGGCCTGGGGCCTGGGGCCTGGGCCTGGGGCCACCCCTTTCTCATTCTCAGCCCCATCCTGTCAGCTGGGTGACTCCCCATCTCACTGAGTGCACCAGGACCCAGTCCTGGGGGAAGAGGCCAGAAGCCTTCTGAGCTCGGACACTGGGGGTGAGAGGTGCCGTGCCCCTCCTTACTGCTGCCTCCTCATTGCCACCCCGACACCACCTTCTCCATTCGCATCGTCGCCATGGCTACATGGCTCAAAGGGCCCCTGCTCACCCTGCCCTTTTGGTCCAACTTCCCCATCCTTGGTGCTTCACTGTGGCTCCATGACATCTCTCCTGTCGGGCCTTGTTTCCATAGAGGCAGGAGCTCCCATTTATTGAGCTCCTACTGCATGCTGGGTGCTGTGTCAAGCCGGCCACACCCCGGGATGGGCATTGTTAACACGCTTTACGGAAGAGCTCAGCTCAGAAGGCTCAAGACTCTTCCCCAAGGTAAGAGTGGGAGGTTTCTGTGCAGCTGGAATTGGAAACCTGCGGGGCACCTTCCTGAGGGATTTTTCATTTTAAAAGGCTACCATCTGGTTCCTTTCTCCTTTCCATGCTTTTCCACCAGCTTGTTCATCAGTTAGTTATTGGGATGATCTTCTTAGATGGGGAGCTTTCATCTGAGGGCCCCTAATATTTTCAGCTGTAATGAGGAACTCTTCATACTCCAGAGGTGTCCAAATGAGGTGAACCTGGTTCAAAGGCGCATCTCAATCATCTCTTCCTATAGGGCCAACATAGAAGCCTGCACAGAATTCCAGCATCTTCTCTCCTGCCCTGATCCTGGGGTGGGTGAAGGTAACAGTGGAATTGTGGGAAGCAAAGGGACAGGAGGTGCTGGGCTTCCATCTCGCTTTCGTCCTGTGGAAACTGCCCCTCATCCCACCCTGGCTGAAGCGGTTCTCTTCCCACACGAACTGTGCTGGCCACACAGTGTCACATCCATGGAAAGGTGAAACGGAGCCCCTGGGCAGCCAGATCCCACAATCCTTCAGGGCACCCTGAAGGAACAAGACGGTGAGAAATGTCTCCCTGAGCACTGTGAACGGGAGGCTTTGGCCGTGGAGTTCTGCAGTAGTGCCACAGTTTCCTCTCTGGGTGACCTTGGCTAAGTCACGTAACCTCTCTGAAGCCAGCTCCCTCACCTATAAAATGGGGGAAATACAGATCTGGTATGGCTAGGAATTCTGCAAAATTAAGTATGGTGTAATAGTTGCTCAATAGATGTTACTGTCCCTCCTTCTCTTCCCCCTCAAGTCAAGTTAGGGTGAGAGTTCAGAGAAGTACCCAGACCCATTTGTCCATTGGCCTGTCCCTTCTCTCTAGGACAGAGTTAAGTCCTAGTCAGGATGACAACCAGACCAAACATTGGCAAACTACAAACTGAGTTCAAATGCATATACGCAATGATTTAGCAAAGCACCCACATTGGCTCTGCCAGATGGTCCCGACTACAAAGGTGGAGTGTAGAATGTGTTGACATCTACCCTAATGAGAGTTGTGGTGGGGGTGGGGATGAGGAAGACTGGGGCACCAGCAGCTCCCAGAACACGGGGACTGGCGAAGCACAGTGGGCCGTCAGGAAGACATGGCAGCTGTGAGGACCGGCGGAGCGGGCCAGTGAGTGGGGCCCGGGTTCCGAGAGAGGGCAAACAGGTAAAGATCACCTAGAGGGTGGGGTGCCCCACGAACCCCCAAATCAGCTCTGTTGGCGGCTCACCATCATGAGTGTGATGGGTGGGTGGGTCAGTCCAGCTGAAAGGATGAGACACGGGTCATAAAGGGAGGCCAAGGTTAAAATGTACAACTCCTCGCTTTCTGAAGACACGTGAACTAAAACATGTTATCTGAGTGTCCCCAGTGCATTCAGCTACACGCTTCCAGTACTTTCCTTACTACTATCGAGGCTTACGTAGTCATCTCCAAGCAATGATCAGTTTGGAGGCTTTTCAACTTCCTGCGTGTTCAACTAAACAAAACCATCGTAAGTAACCACACACCCACCCAAGATAAAACACGCATTTTTTCTAACTTAATAAATATCACTGAAGTAAGTCTATAATAAGAAATTAATCTTTGCAGTTACTCTTTCTGTAAGGGCAGATACGAAGTTTCTCCTCGGGCTTGGCAGTTAAGCTGGGGGTGTGTTCTACAAACATGTCAGGAACGTCTCCTCTGGGCGTCATGGAGATGATGCAGCAGCACAGCAAGCCCGCCTCCTTTCTGCATGTCTATTTTCCAAGGATAGGAGTGCTGTGGGGTTCGCAGGGATACTGGGGTGTGTGTGGGGGGGGAGTCATTAAAAATGAAGGAAAAGAGAACAAAATCATTGCTTAAATTATGAAAAGTTTTGTTCAACATAGAGGTGAAAGACGGTCACTGCCTTGATAAATGATGGCAGGTGGGTGTCCCTGTGGGGAAGCAGAGTTACGGTGCTGGTTCTGGTCAGGGTGGCCAGCACATTTGGCAGCCTGGATCATCCTGACTGGGACAAGTGGGGAGGGACTGGTGAGGCTGAGACTCCAGGCTAGAAAGTGTGCTCAGGCTCTCAGCAGCACTGGTGCTGCCTCTGTCCCGGTTAAGATTAGAGTTGAGGGGAACCCAAGAGCATTTCCTCCAAAACCTGTTTTCACAATGAGGAAAACTTGGGCTCAGAAAGTTCCTGGGAGCTTTCCCCTTATCCTGAATCCTGAATGTATAAAATAGTGAAAAAGTCAACAATGAACTTGAGCATAAAGTTCCAAATATAAATCTAAATGATCAATGAGCAGATGGGAAGTGTTGAACTTTGCTAATAATCGAAGAAATGCTCATTGAAATACTGGAGTGCCAATTCTCTCCTATTTGAAGACATTGAAGTAAAGTACTCAGAATTAGGGGAAGTGTTAGAAAATGACACTGGGGTCACATGAGTTGATGGGTGCAACCTTTCGAAAGGACATTTTGGTGATACGTGTCAGTGTCTGTCAAGAGTCTTAAAGATGTACAGGTAGTTTTTGACAGCAGTTAAACGTTTAGAAAGTTATCCTATAAACAGATAGATATACACAAAGGTTTAGCTCTGAGGTCTTTCATTTACTGGATTCAAGATTTGTGTTCCAAATTATGGCACTATTTACATAGCACATTCCCATATGTGAGGACACACGTGTACCAATATGGGAATTTATAACCCAGAATGGGATATTTATAACCAGAAAAATATCTGGGCTCATCTTCCTTATTTACTTCCAAACCTTCTTTAGCATCATTTATAGTTGAAAGAGCATGAACTTGGGTGCAAAAGATGCAGACTTCAAGTCCTCATTCTGTCTCTTTCTCAGTGTGTGACTTCTTAAGTCATTTCATCTTCTGAGCCATTGTTTCCTCACTTGTCCAATGAAGTCATAAATAATACCTGAAGTGGAGGTGTGTGGTGGGGATTCCTGAGCTCATATGCAAGTTTTGCACGGTCAAGAACTCATGGTTGTGGGGATTTCATCTGAATACAGCTAAAACCACAGCCGGGGCCATCCTCTTGCTGTGTGCAGGATTATTCTGGGGGGCGAGGCAGGGGGACGGTACCGTCTTCTGCCTGTGGCTGAACAAAATTCCCAGGCAAACTGGACCCCTCTACCCTCTACCCAGGGTTCTTCACAACTGTGGCACCTAGGGAGCAGGGACGATGGAGGAACGGAAGACAGTGAGAACATCCCATGACTGAGCCATTATGGCCACCAAGCGGGGGCTGTGACTAGACTAGTGACGGAAGTGACCTCCAGCATCAGCACCCAGAGTTCCTAACTTGGGTGACATGGCCACGATTGTTGCTGTAGCTATGTGCTTCCTGTAACATCTGCTACACGTTTGTTTTTTTTAATAACTCACTTTTAAATGCTAAAATGGACTTATTTACCAAAAAACTTCCTATCACGATGATAAAGGGAAACAAAAATAGAGTTACTTGCTAGAGTAGATGTCCACTAAGGCACACGCACCATGATAACAAAATAATAAAATTAAATCCTAGCCATTCTTGCCTGCTGAAACCTAGTCCTAAAATATGTTCTCAGGTACGGAGGAAGGTAGAAAGTACAGAGAGCTGTTGAGGACCCACGTGGACCAATATGGGAATTTCTCTTTGACGTGTAATCCAAAGCATAAAAGAAGAATTAGAAAATGATCACCCATTTTTAGTTATTTTCTCTTAAGCCTGTGATTCCTCAAATCACCCCCTACAGGTGACTGACTGTTTTGTGCCAGCTCTTTGAGATGTACTGATATGGCCAAAGTCTCCCACTGTGTCCCCACCCATTTTATAGATGTGGAAACTGTGGCCCAAAGCAGAGAAGCTTGTTCAAAGGCCCACGGTGCATCAGTGGTTGGACTGCGATGAGACGCCGTGCCCGGCGCGTGGCTCGATGTGCCTCCAGCAAACGCTCCGTGGACCCTGTAAGAAGGTTTGGTTTTGGAAGATAAACAAGGTGAGCCAAGACAAGCTCTGAATCACCGGAACTTTTGCCTTGAAGAAATTATAGCTGCCTTTTTTGCATTTGTGGCTCAGCATTTAGAAAAAGGATGACAAAAAAAAAAATCCCCCAAAACAAAACACCATGCATCCTTCAGAGACTATTTTGAATTACAGACTTTCTTTGAAATGGTCTATGTTTAAGCATGGACTTCAACGTGCCTTGTTCTTTGCACTCACTGAGTTGCTGCCTCTCTCCCTAGCCACCCATGTCTGCCATGACCTGTGGATCTTGGGAGCAGTTGTTTGGTACCAGGTGCTGGGAGAGAAGGGGTTCTGAGCTGAACGATCTAGGAGGCTAAGGGCGAGAGTCTCTGGACTGAAAATCTTTAATGGGGGGGTTTTGGGAATGGAAGGCAAGGGAAGAGCAGAGCCCAAACCCTCAGTGGGTGCCCGCTGACCGTTCCTTCTTGCAAAGCAGAGTTACCGATTCCAAAGTCCCCAGGAAAACCTTCCCTGACCCTTCAGACTGCGCTGTGTCTCTGACGGGTGGTCCCGTTGCATCCCACTTCTAATTTCTAATACTAGTCATAATTGAAAATCGCTCATAGAAGGATGCTTTGCTCAATGTCTGTCTCCCCCGCTGGGCCGGAAGCTTCACAAGGGCAGGGTATGTTTGTCAATCACAGGTGTACCCCTGTGCCTAGCGTGGTGCCTCATATATAGCTGGCACTCAGTAAATATTTGCTCACTGGGTTAATAACCTGTGAGAAGGAGAGGGTAGATCCCGTTAGGCACATGTTCTAGCAAGGTCACGGAGGCAGTGTGGTGCATGAGTTTTCAAAGTGTGGTCTGGACAACCCGAGGGGTCCCTGATGCCTTTCAGTGGGTCCATGAGGTTAAAAGTATTTTTGTAATAATGCTAAGATGTCCTTTGCATTTCTTGTTGCTATTCTGTCATGGGCATACACTGGAGTTTTCTGGAGGCTACACAGTGCGTGATGACATTATTGCTCTGAAGACTAATGGAATGTGTGCTGTGTGTTCTTGGGCTTCATGGATATCTCAGTTTTAATTTCTAAAGCGGTGATTGATATAACCCACAGAAACAAAAGCTCTATGGGACCCTCAGTAATTTTGAAGAGGTCAAAGTGTCCTGAGACCACAGTGTTTGAGGACTGCTGGCCTAGTGGGAAAAGTGAGCCCTCCTGGAGCCCAAGGGCCTGGGTTCAAATCCTAGATGTGTCTGGTTTTAGGTGAACTATATAACTTCTTGGTGGCTTAGTTTCCTTGTCTGTAAAATAGGGTGACGAAAAACTGATCACACAAGTGTAAGGCTGTTGAGTGGTTTAAATATGAGTTGCTTCCTACGTAGAATAGCTGGAACAATGCTTAGCATAGAGTGAGTGTTCTATAAACAATAGCTATTGTGGCCATCCAAAGAAGTTTGAGAGACCTGTTCAAGGTCACACTGGGAGTGAGTGGCAGAGCCTCCCCTGAGGCATTGGTAGGACTGAGGGTGCGCTTTGCTCTTCCCATGCCTAGGAGATGCAGAAGCTAGCAGGGAGGGTTCTTCTCCCGCAGGAGGCCCAGGGACCAAGAAGCCAGGAAGAAGAAAGTTTGATCAGTGGCTTCGCCAAGGACCAGTTTCTGCCTGCAGGGGCCTGAGGGAGGTGTTGGTGGGAAGAGAGCCCCAAGGGCGGTGACTTGGCAGGCTGCTCTGGGCAGCTCTTGTGGGCACCGACTCTGGCACCTGCCTCTGAGAAGGCGGCAGCACGGCCGGGGCCGGGGAGAAGCTCTGATTCCTGGAAGTGTGCATCAGCACATTCGTTACTGACTTATCAGCACGGCACAGAGGGGCCAGGGAGCAAAGGACGGATCCTGTTTCTCGTGACGAAACGCTCTTCTGGTCAAGTATGAAAAATGTTTCAGGAATGAGTTCCCAGCCCTGGTGTGAAAACAGATGTTGGATCCTTTTTTTCCTTTCTGTGTGTGTGTGTGTGTGTGTGTGGGTGTGTGTGTGTGTGCGCGTGCTTTGTTAACCCCCCCGACATAGTTTAGGAAGACAGGGCAGGAACCAGATTTGAAGCCCAGCTGCTCACGTGTGTAAAAGGCCCTGGAATGATGTCAGAAGAAAGGTTTTTAAGTCAGGACTGCTGGGATGAGGGGAATGTCCCCCCGCTCCCCTGTTCTGTATAAGGGGAAACTGAGGCCCGCTTGAGAAGGAAAAGAGATATTCAGTGTCACAGTGCTTGGCCAGGGTTCTCTAAGTCCTTTGCTAGTGCCTCAAACAAGATTGGCAACAGTCACAAAATTAGGGCTGACGATTTTGAATGGGTCCATTAAACAATGAACTTGGGAAGAATTAAGTTTTTATGACAAGGGCAAAAGTCTAACCTAATACTTTTCTTTTCATTTAAGTAACTAAGTAAAATAATTAAAATATCCCTTCTCTCAACAATAATCTATGTTTATAAGGGAATAGAAGTCACTGTGGAGGCTTTTGGCCATAATGCCTATGGAGGCGGAAGAATTGACAAGTGGAAAGCCGTCAGGATTTGGTGTCAAGCACAACTAGGGTTAACAACCCTGGATCTGTCATTCAATCACTGTGTGCCTTGGGACACATGTCCGAGCCTCAAGTTTTCCTTTACAAAATAAGGACAATGATGGCTTTCTTGAAAGGGTGGTAGTAAAGAAAGTAGAATTACCATGACTAGCCAACTTGGAGCACTTGCTGTGTGCCAACCACTGGGCCACGAGCTCCCAGGGATTAAGTGCGTTTTGTCCTCCCGGTAACTCAGTGAGCTAACTATGCTAGGTGTCCTATTCTATAGATAAGGAAATGAGGACTCAGGGGGTAAGGACCCTTCACTTAAGGTCACTGAGGTGGATCAGAGGTGGGATTCGAACCCATGCTGTCTGACTCCATGGCCACGTGAACCCTTCTTAGGATATAGCAGCACATATAAGAGGTGCAGCACGAATGGCAGCCAGCACTGGTATTATCAAACTAAGCACATTTCATTTCACTTGGCTTATGTAGCATCACACAGTCCACAACGTTCTGAGGTCATTACTGAAAAGAAGTTGAGGAAAGTAGTACTGAGAAATACCTGAAGACAACACCCCAAATCTCTTCAGTCTATGGGGTGAGGATCTAATATAATGACCCTGACCTAAGGGTGCCATTCTGGGCAGTTTGAGAATAAGAAGTAAGCGTTCCTGAGTGGATTTCTATTTCATAAAATTAATAATAGAAATTCTACGTTAAGCCCCTGTCATGCATCGTCCCAGGAGAGCTAAACGATCGTGTTACTCAGCTCTGAGTGGGAAGTGCATAACCCATCGGAGAGGTATTGGTTATCTCAGGTGGATCACAAGGTCAGGCTGGCAGCTGTATATAAATGTCTTGATGAAAACAAAAGGATCATTATACAATAAATATCTTTTTAAAAAGTTGCATCCCCTTTCATTATGTGGGGCTCATGGGAGAAAATTAGGGGTGGGGTCCTTCCTTGATGAGGAAGTTGGGAGCCACTCGGCTGAGAGTAGCAGCCACTTCAGAGGTGTTTTATGAGCAGAGGTTGTCCAGGATTGGCAAGGAAGTTCAGAAAATGCTGGATGTCTCATTGATCTCTAATGCTTATAAAATCTCCCATCACCGGAAAGAACTAGAAGCACATTTGGTATATTGCATCACTTTAAAGCAGTAGATGCAGCCGAGACAGTAGATAGGATTTGTCTAGGATTGCCAGGGAAATCAAGGCAGGTCTGGGGTGCTCGAGTCATTCCTCTTTCTTCAATGGCTTTCAGACATCTTAGGTATGTTCCAGAAGGATTTTCTGAACTCTTTGGACATGAAGCCCTTGTTATTCAAGAACCTGGGGAGGCCTGCCACACAAGGTGATTTAAAGGATAACATAAAAAAAAGTATGCGTAAGTGCACAGCTCAATGAATTTTCACGAGTTCGTGCAGCCGGTACCAGTTTGTGAAACAGGACATTGCTAGCAACACAGGGCTCCCAGTCTCGTGCTACCTCACGGTAACTATCACTCTCCCCAGGGGTGACCACTAACCTGAATTCAGACCTCATAGATTGGTTTTGCCTGTTTTTGAACTTCTTAGCAATGGCATCTTATGGGATGTACTACTCTTAAGTGGCTGGCTTCTTTCACTCAATAATATATGTGTGACGTTCTTTCACATTTTTGTGCATAGTTGTTGATCATACATTCTCATTGCTATGGAGTATCCCATTCTGTGGCTGTATCTTATTTTATTGATTTGTTCTGTTTTGCTGCATATTTGGTTGCTATACATAATGAGCAGTTTTTAGTGGTTGTTGTGAGCATTCTAATGTGTGTCTTTTGTTGACTGTATGTTCATCTTTCTATTGGGTACATACAAAAGTAGAATTGTTTGGAGAGGAGGAGGATGAGATAATTTCCTAAAAAGGGTGGTGGAGGGAGCTCTTCCAGCACAGGAAGGGTCTATGCACTGGCCTACAGGTGCAAATGAGCAAGAAGCATTTGGGGAACCTTGAGTGACCCATGGTGTTGAGCATATGGTGCCTGCAAGGCCTAAGCAATGGGATGCTCCCTCTCCTAAGACATTCTGCCTCTCCACCCTCACTCTACCTGGCTAACTCCTTGTTGTTCAATGTTTTGTACCTCAACTTTGAGCTCACCGTCTCCTGGGAGGTTTCTGGACTGCCTCCACCTGGGTAGTTACCTTCTCTGAGCTCTGACAGCCTCCCATGGTTCTCTTCAACACAGCACTGTCCCCACTGCACTGGTATTGTCTGTTGACCTTGCCTTTCTCCTCACTAAACTGTGAGTTTCTTGAAGGACAGGATGGTGTTGGATTGGTGTCTTCTATTTGCCCCTCAGCTCCATCTGCCCTTGCTCTGCCCTGTTCTTTAATCAGGTTGCTGACCTCTATGGACAACAACAGGAGGCCTGCTTGCCCTTTGCTTCTGGATCTGGCCAATGGATGAGTCTTTTCAGAAGACTGGAGGGAGAGAGGGTAGTGAGAGCAGGTGGTCTTTCCTGTAGCTCTTGCTCTGCAGGATTATCTTGGGCTGGTTGCATTCCCAGGAGAAGATCATACCTCTATCTAGGTACGTAACAGTTCCAAAGTTTTCAGGCTCAGTATATTGCACTAGCTGTGTGGTTCCCCTACTTTTCAATTAATCCTGCTTAAATTGTCCTAATTTGTGTGTGCCATCTGCTGGGACCCTGTCTGATATATGTGTTTTTATTCATCTCCGTACCTACTTAGCACACTAGCAACCAATTGAGGGTTGACTAAATAAATGGGTAAAGAACTGGGAAAGAATGAGGCCAGAGGAGCTGGCCGTAAGCCAATAGTAAAGGACCTTGGATGCTTTTTTTTGAGAAGTTTAGACTCTAATCCTCAAAACCACATGTGGCAACTTTAAGTGTCTATAGGGGCTGCGCAGGTACAGGTGGGGATCTGGCAAAGCCGGAAGTGAATGCTCTCTGTATACGCCTGCAGGACTCAGCATCAGTCCATTAATGCTGTGCAGAAATTTATACCCAACGTGACCGGATCTTCTGATTTGTTTTTTCTTTTAGGGGTAGTTCCTCTTAATTTATTTACTTATCTATCTATCTATCATTTATTTATTACTGTTAAATTTATTGGTTAGCAAACATGACATAGGTTCCAGGTGTACATCTCTATAGTGCATCGTCTGAGTGTTGCATTGTGTGCTCACCACGCAGAGTCAGTTCTTTTTCCATCACCGTGTATTTGACCCTGCTTCCTCCTCCACCACCCCTCCCCCCTTATCCTCAGGAAACCATTAAACTATTGACTGTGTCCATGAGTTTTTGTTTCAGTTTTATATTCCACATATGAGTGAAATCATGGTTCTTGGTGTTTCTTTGTTTGTTTTGTTTTGTTTATTTGTTTTTTTGGTCTGGCTTATTTCACTTACCATGATGAGAGCTTCTGATTTTTCAAGAGAAATTGCAATCTTGATTTCTGAATTTTTCTGTGAAATTTCTAATTTTTGATGTGAAATTCCAAGGTTTAAAAGTTCTCAACATTTCAAATTTCAAAACACTTTACGCTGGGAAATAAAGTGTGGCTGCCAGTTTGTAAGCTCTCTGCAGCCTGTGGGAGGGCACCGGAGGGTGGGAAGGCACCGGAGGGTGGGAGGGCACTGGAGGGTGGGAGGGCACTGGAGGGTGAGAAGGCACGGGATGGTGGGAAGGCACTGGACAGTGGAAAGCCATTGGACAACGTGAAAGCAGAAAGTGAGGCGCTCGGAGATTGCACCCACTGTGAAAAAGATATTCCCAACGAATGAGCTACAGAGACAATGGGCCCTTTCATCTTGGTCCTTAAAGCAGTTCAAATGTGCTGAGAGGCCCTTGTGCTAGGAACACTAATCTTTCTCCGTGACGGATTTTTTTTAATTGTTAGATTTATTGGGGTGACATTGGTTAGCAAGAATTACATAGGTTCCAGGTGTACAATTCTATAGTGCATCATCAACTTGTTGCATAGTAAGTTGGATTTTTTTTTAAAATCAGTTTTTAGTTCTAAAAATAGTGTTTGGTGGATTTCTCCACTTTAGTCAGGTTCCCAGCCACTTTCTCTATTTCTGCTTCAAGCTGGGAGCTCTGAGTTCTTTTTGGGTTTTATCAAATTATACACTGTGCAAAGGCATCCATTTCACCAACAGATGGACTTAATGTGCATGAAAATACATGCCTTTTAAAGAAACTAAATTAGTAGTTTCACTTCTTTCCCCTTTTATTAAAGACAGAGTTCCAAGAGAGCTCTCTGCTATAAAGTCAGACTTTACAGACATCAGCAAAATGAGATTTATTTGGATGGAAATCGGACGGAACATCAGATGAGTCCTTCGCAACCCTGAACCTGCAGGTTTCAAGTAGAGATTTGGAGGACACTGCCCCCAGTCGCAGTGGTGCTTTAAAAATAGGAGAAAAGGAAGAAAGTATTTGAAACCTTACAACTCTTCACGAGTTGGGGGTCTCTTAAGAGTGGGTTGATAGCTTTCTTTGATTATGGGCAAGATGGCATGAAGATTGGGGAGCTGAATAAGGCAGAGGGTCCCATCCATGGAGGTCTGGAACTGGGGTCAAGAGACCTGGATTCTAGTTGTGGCTTTGTCACTACCCCATCTTGTTACCTCAGACAAGTTCCTTCTCCGCTCAGACTCTCGGGTTTCCCACTTAGAATGCTGAGGCAGTAATCCCACCCTGTGTACCCCATGAGGTTATTCTTGGAAGATGAAGAAAACGACCACTTTTCTACACATTTGTTTGTGTATTTGTCATAATGATACAACCAATAACATGAATGTATTCTAATAGTGAAATGTCAATCAACACGTTGTCAGACCAAAAGCTCTCTTTTGCTCCCCCTTTTTCTTGTGTGTGCATATCCTTGTTTTTCTTTAATGAAATTATATACATATAGACATATAATATAGACATTATGGTGCTTCTCTGATCTCCTAAGTATAATTATGCTATATATACTCCACAGTTTGCTTGTTTGACTGAATCAGTCTGTCAGAATATACAAATTGGCCCCATTTTTTTCAGAAGGTTTCATGAATGTCAGTTTGGATGCCCAGGGTCCTTTTAGCCATTCCCCGCTGATGAGAAATACAGTGCTTCCGATGTTTCATTGCTATCAGAAAAAGCAATGTCTTTATACCTATGTGAAAGTATTTCTCTGGGGTAAGTATCAAGAACTAAAATTGCTTAATCAAAGAGAATGCACATTTAAAGTTTTTATAGATGCCAGAAAATTGCCCTCGAAACAATCCACTGATGTGTACTTCTGCAAGCAGTGTTTAAGAGCATGCCTTTCCCCTTCCCCCACCAACACTAGATATTATTAGTCTTTAATTTTTGCTAATCTGATGAGTGAAAAATGAAATCTTGCTGTCATGTTAATTAGTAGTCCCAGATCCCTAGAAAGGTTGAGCAACTTCTCATGTCTTTACTGGCTGTTTCCCAAGGTGAGGTCCTGGCTATACGTTGGGATAGCTCATGAGAAACCATTATACAGTAGGAAGAACGGCAGCTGTGGGAGCGAGGTTGGCTCGGGGTCTGACTCTTGCACTTACACATTTGGCAACTCGGTAAGTTACTTCACTTTTCTAAGCCTCTGTGCTCTCATTTATAGAGTGGGAGCCATACTGTTATGCACTGAATGTTTGTGTCCCCCACTGCCCCCCACTCCAAATCCATATGATGAAGCCCTGGCCCTCAATGTGATGGTATTTGAAGATGGTGCCATTGGGAGATAATTAGGGTTAGATGGGTCATGAGAGTGGGAATTAGTGCCCTTATAAGAAGAGATGCCAGAGAGCTTACTCGCTTGCTCCCTCTGCCCTGTGAGGACACAGTGAGAAGGCAGAACGCCAGGAGGAGAGTTCTCACCAGGAACCAAATCTTCCGGCACCTTGATCTTGGACTTCTCAGTCTCCAGAACGGTGAAAATAACTTCATGTTGTTTAAACCACCTTGTCTGTGGTATTGTGTTATGCCAGCCTGAGCAGCCATATTAATGAATACATATAATTAAAATTACATATTAATTTTAATACATAAAGTTAAGAATTGGTTCATGCAGTAAGGAAGCTAAGAAGTCCTAAGAGCTTCATTTGTGAAGTTCTGGTCTAAGTCTGAAGGTCTGAGAACCAGAAGGGCCAACAGTGTGAATTCTGGCCTGAATCTGAGTTCAAGGGCAGGAGCAGAGAAGTGTCCCCATTCGGAAACAGTCAGGCAGAGAGCATGAATTCTATTCCATTCAGTGCTGTTCGGGCCTTCGCCTGACTGAACGAGGCCCACCACAATAGGGAGTGCAATCTGCTCTCCTCCACCTACCAAGTCACATGTTCATCTCATCCAGAAACACCCTCACAGATACACCCAGAATAATGTTTTGCCAAATATATGGGCACCTCATGGCCTAATCCAGTGGACATAAAATGAACCACCATTGATACTTTGCACAAACTTAGGGGTTTGGAGGGTTAATCTAATCTTCTGGGAGAGGAGCAATTGCTAATCCTGCTTTCCCCCTCATTCTCTTCCTATTTAGTGTACGCTGACATTCAGTGCCTGAGTAGCTATTTTTATATATAAAAAAGTACATTTCTATTAAGAAATTGAGTCAAACATTTTCTATCTTGTCTTTATATGGGAGATGATCATTCTGTATTGAGAAGAAGGTTTAAGATAGACTGAGATGAAGCCTCTAGACTTGAGAACCCAAGAAGGTACTCAAACCCACTGAGTCAGTTGTATCAAAAATCTGCTGGAAACAGAGTGTTTGGCATCTGTGCCCCTCAAGCTGGAGTGAAATAAAACAGCCTCCTGGGTTGGCACTTGGGTCTGTTCTCCCAGACAACTCTTCTTTTTGGGGCTGGGGGGCTGGGTTGGACTGGACACGCCACACCCTGGGCAGCCTCCCATCTCCTTCTGCCTGGTTAACAGAATCTCTCTGAACACTCAAAGGTGCTGGCACGTCTCAGCAACTGGCAGCTCTTCTCTGGCTTTGGTGCCCCAGTCCAGAAAAGGAAACTCTGGGGGGTTGGATGCTGTGACCTTGAAGGACTGTCAGCCTGGAAAGGCTGGCATAGAAGAACCTACCTCTTCAGCTCTTTTTGCTCTGACTTCCTGAGCTGAGGCTCTCGCCTCTGAAAAGCCCAGTGCTTCTCAGAGCCAGGCTAAAGAGTCCTGAAGGAGGGTGTGCTTGGCTGTCTTTTCACCGAGGGAGTCAGTATGCACCTTGGCTGTCTGCAAGGGGACGGGGTGAAATGAGGGGAAAGGCTGACATGAAATATTGACCTTTCTTTGGGCTAGGCATTGTTGTATACACTTCCCATGTGTTCCCTCAGCTCTTATAACAACACGATGATGTAGACACCATTATTATTCCTGTCTTAGAGATGATAAAGCCACCGCAAGGCTAAGCAACTCACTCTATTAACTGATAAGGGTTAGGGTTTAAATTCTGTGCCTCTCTTATACAAGTATTGCTCATCTTTTCAGCTGTGGCTGTGGGTACATTGTCAAAGTCAGGCAGACACCCCAAATGTGTCAGCTACGGTCTGGCGCACAGTAGGTATTCAATAAATGGCACCTGCTATTACTACTATAGGTGAGCTCTGGGAAGGCAGAGGGGGCTGATTGGGAAGGACCGCAGAGCTGATGCTTAGATCCGTGTGCTTTCTGTCTAAAGAGTCAGATTAGGTGACAATGATAGCATTTGGGGTTCTCTGGACTATCCGGGTAGGTCAGGATATGGGTGGGATATTGCAAAGTCAGGCTCCTTTGTGACTAATCCAGTGACTAATCTCTTGGAACAAGTTTCCACTTCATCCCCGTGTCCCCTGGCCCAGTTCAGGCCCTCGTTTGCCCCCTCCTGGGCCCCTGTTTCCTAAACCACCTTCAGGTTTCTTCTCTAACTGCACCTGCCATTTTTATTTCCCGACGGACAGCAGCTCAGATGATGGAACTGCCCAGCTCGGGAACTTTCCAGGCCTGCACCATCTGGCTTAGACGTAGCTTTCCAACCTTTTTCATTTTGGTCCTTTAAGCACCCTTTGTACAAATCAGGCTATTTGTTTATTCTTTAAGTATTTGTTGATGACCCCTTACTTTGTGCCAGCATCGTGCTGGTTATTTGGGATAAAGTCAAAGAAGGCTTTGTCCCGTCCTGGGGATCCCTGCTCTGTAGCCTTCTTTTGCTTTTCCTACTGATGCACCATCAGTGTGGGGTCCTGGAGGTCTCCTTCCAGAGGTGACATATATGCCTACTGGCTCCCGGTTACATCTCTGTTCCAGCTACGCCCCTAACCCTCTCCCTTCTCTCCTACTACCTTGCCGACTTTCTCACTTGCCCTCCATTCTGTACACTCCTCTGGGCTGGGGCGGGGGTGGGGTGGGTTATCTTACGCATCTTTGCTCTTCCCAGAGGACTGAGTACTAGGCCTGGCAGAGCCCGGGCTCCACAGTCACATCCTGAGTCCCACTGATAACGAAGGCTGGTGTTCTGACTGAGTTGGTGGTCTGGGTTTCCTCCTCTGAATTTAAACAAATGAGATCTGAGAGCAAAGGCTCTAAGCGACTAGAATCAGCTCCGGAAAGCTTTTAAAACCCTCAGTGCCCAGGACAACCCCTGACCAATGGAATCGGAATCGTGGCGGGTGAGACCCAGGCATTCCCTCTTTATAAAGCACCTCTGTCCCCTCTAATGTGCAACCATGTTTGAAACCGACTCCCTGAGAGGTTATGTTTGCATGTTTCCAGGCTACGGGTTATCAGCCCGAGAGATTTTGCACACTGGCTAGAACATACCTAAAATGACTTCGCTGTAACTACGGCCTTAGAGGGAAAATTTGGTAATTTTACAAGGAAGCACCAGCTCATGAGATCAGGAGTGATTTTACGACAGTCCAAAGCTCAAAAGTCGTATTTCAGAAATGAGGCCTTAACCTAAAGGACAGCAGTATTTGGCAGAACAAGGCTGTACAAATTTATCAGCAGGCAAGTAAATGAAGAATCTAAGCATTTGGGAGCTCATGGCCATAAAGAAATACCAGCCCAGTGGCTTTTTACTAAGCACCAGCCCCCAAACCAACATGGCTACTCAGCTGTCGCTGTTCTGGAGCAGTCGGCCAGGGTGCCTGTCGCTGATTAGACAGTGCAAAAAGCCATCAGCTGGCTGTCAAGACAGAAGGTAGGGACGGGCGGGGAGGCGGAAGAACGAAGATCACCCTTGGGAAACTCCTCCAAGTGATCACATTCATAATTGTGAGCTGAACCCCGCGGACAAGTCTATGTGGAATCCCCAAAATTATACTCCGTATCTGTGTTACATTCGAAATGTGTGTTCTGCAGGTTATACACCCACAAGCCTTTCACTCTTATCAGAACAGTGTAAGAGCTGCACAGAACTACCCGGACGGTGTTTATTCACTGTTCGACATGTGCACGTTCTACCAACATTCTCTACCTTTGGCCCACTGATGAGTAAGGCTAAAGGACTGAGAGGAAGCTGAGCTCAGTGGTTAGCTAAAATGTGGGACGGGCTGGTTGGTCGTTGGAAGCAAGTTCTGGGTCCAATAAAAAGCACGGAAGCTTAATCAGTCATAGGCATAATGCACTTACCTTGCACTTGCTTTGAGCCTTGCTGAACTCCCCACATTGTGGGCCCACTGGAATTCTGTACTCTGACACTATCTGTGAACAGGTGACAAGGAGTGCCAGACACATATATTGCCTGTAGGTCCTCTGCACTAGCCGGTTCGTTGCCCTTCCATCAGACCTTACAAAACACGTGTTCAAAGACAAAATTACCAATCATTTCAGGAAGGTGCCAACAGAGCATTAAAACCAAACATGGAACCCTTCTGTGTGTCGGATTCCGTGCAGCTGCCCAGATCATGTGCCCACAAACGTGGCCCCGGGTACAGGGAGGGAAGATGATCTCACCTCATCAACATAAAATGCCTTGGAGTGCTTACTCCCCATTGTTACTTTCAAGACAGTGCATTCTCTTTCAAAGAGCTTTTACCTGAATGCACGTCGATTTATAAGTGTCACCTTTTTATCTTCCAGTCTGAGTTCTTACTTTGGAGGTACTGTCAACATAATTAATTTGCTGTCAATAAAATGTGTTTGGGGAATAAAATGACAAATACCTTGGGTTTCTTTGTGAGTCTAGTCTAGGAAGAGACATATAAACAAATAATCTCAATGTAATTTAAAAATAATGATAATGGTCATAATGAAAATATTAAAATTGATAATAATGATTATAATTAACATTTTTTGAGTATTACTATGTGTTATGAACTCTGCTAAGTGTTTATATTTTTCTCATTTAGGCTTCATTATTATCCTATAAGGTGGGCATTATTACTTGAATTTTACAGATAAGGAAACTGCAGTCCAAAGAGGTGAAATGACTTGCTCAAAGGGCACACAGTCAGAACTAGAAGTTAAATACAAGTCTGTCTGATGCTAAAGTTCTCCTCTTTCTTTTGCACTACAGGATGCCAGTGGGTTTGCATTCACAAATTGTCAGATCTAATCCAGCCTGAAGTCCAAATCTGAAAGATGCCTTAAAGCAGTGACTTTCAAACTTTTGACAGCAGCCCACAGAGACAACCTAACCTTACATCATGACCCAATACACACACACACACACACACACACACACACACACACACCCCTATATGTTTCTGTGTGTGTTGGTCATGAAACAATATTCATCTTTACTGTGATGGAGTGTTTTTCTTTTGTCTTTTTTTTTAATGCCTGTGGGGACCTTGTTGATTTGTTTACAGGACTTGCTAATGGGTCTGAGCTATGGGTTGAAAACCCCACCTTAAGGGATAGTGAGACCAGGCTTCTCTTCACAGGACTATGACCAGATTGGGGCAGCAAGCTGAGAGGTAACCAGCAAGAAAAGTGGCTCACAATTCAGTCTGCTGAACTGCTAGTCTAGATGTTTTTGCTTTTCTGTTAATAGGACCACCATTCTGTAAGGGTGCTTCTACTAGCAGAAAAGAAATCATTTTATGGACTGACAGCCCTGAACTCAAATCTGAACTCCATCTCATCTAGGTACATGACTTGAGGTATGACCTTGACTCTCTAAGTCTGTTTCCCACTCTGGGAAAGAGAGGTAGCAATACCTAATTAGGAGTATTGTGAAGAGAAATCGATATCAAGGCCCAGTGCTTGATGCACATTGTGTGCTCAGAACATGTGAGAAACTGCAGGAAACTTTAAGTGAGGGATGATAAAGGCTGAGATGTAAACTGGGTGTGAATATAACCTCATATATTCCCCAAATCCAATGCAACCTCAAACTCTTAGATGCAGAGATGGCATTTGCATATGTTAGTGTGGTATAGTGGGGAAAATGGTGTCTTGGGAGTGAAAAAGACAAGGCTATGATTCCCAGTTCTAGAACTTTCTAATCTCAATGAGCTTCAGTTTCTTCATCTGTAAACTAGGATATTAAAACCTCTTTCAAAGACGTATTGTGGGGATTCACTGACTTAGGTTATTTTCCCAGTATTTTCTTGTTCCCTTCCTAACCTGACTTAGGTATTTTATGTATCATTGGATTTTATTTTACCTTTCATTATGAAAAATGTGAAACATACACAAAAGGAAAAAGCATAGTAAAATGACTTCCTATGTCCCCATTTCCAGCCTTCAGATGACACTGCAGCCCCAACCAAGAGATTGACAACAACCTCATGAAAGGCCTTGAGTCAATGACATCCACAAGCCATTCCTGACCCACAGAAACTGTGCAGTAATCAGTGCTCATTGTTTAAGGTTGCCAAGTTTTGTTATGGATTTGTTATTCAGCAACAATAAAACAATCAAAGAAAATGACATATATTAAAGCATCTAGCTCAGTGCTTACTTAATGCACATGGCAAGTGCTTCATAAGTATCAACTGGTGTGGTAGCAGCCACTTGACAGGACTTTATTTATTAGCATATTTATTATCAGGTGTACAGAAACAACATAATGATTAGACACTTACACCCCTCACAAAGTGATAACCCACTAAGTCTACTTCCCATCTGACATCTGACATAGCTATTACAATTCCATTGACTATACTCCCTATGCTGTATTTTATATCCCATGACTATGTATATTATATATAGAGAGATATATAAATATACATATTTAATTATAGTTGACATACAATATCATTTTATGTTAGTGTCAGGTGTACAGCACAGTGGTTAGGTCAGTGCAAGCATAATTGTGGTTTGTGCATTGCTGAAATTTGCTGTTTGATATTAGGAACACTCAGTGGTGCACTGTTGATGGTGTGAAGACTACATGTCAGGAGATGCAATTAAAGCCAGACCACAAAGGAAAACATGCTTAATATTGGACTAACATTTCATTTTAGGATGGTCACTAGAATCATGTACTCAGAGAAGTAGAAAGGGCTGTTGGAGATAAGGTCATTCTTTGCCCATTTCCTCTCTTTTTCAGAGTGTCCTCAAAGAAAGATTAATTTAGGTATTCACCAAGGTATTTACCTAAATCCCCTGTCAATGATCTAATTATTAAGTAAACAAGATAGCCAACCAAGGAGGTTTCATTTGGCCTAAGTCATCTTGTATGAAAGTCCATACCACCCTCATCTGCTGGCATTGTCTTTGTTATACAATAAAATCATGCTGCTCTTGTACAGCTGGAAATAATATATTTTCTTTAATCTGACAGACACTATGAATCACACATCCTTGATCAGTGTTTCTCACTTTGCTTTAGCCTTTGGAAAACTCAGAACCTAATTTATGTCCCAACTTCCTGCTGCACAGTGCTGGGAATCAGTGTTTTGACTTCATTCATTTTTTTTTCCAAACCATTTTGCCATTCCCATGACTTCATTGATCATTTTCATTGTACTGTATTGTAGATTTCTTCTAAAAATTCAACTTTTGGGGGAGGGGCTTCAAAGTGGGATAAACCTAAACGTAGATAAAGGATCATATTCATTTTATGGAAATAAAAATGAGGAAAATAAAGAATGAATCTCTACTTCAATCTCTCAACAATTCAACAAATACTGTTAGAAAATACAAGAAGAAATAAGAAGTTTGAGGAGATGATAGTAAGCTACTTTTAGGACAGGCAAATTTGGATCCTCCTAGAAATAGAGGTATCCACCATTGAATTGGTTATGTGAGCATGATGTTCAAGAGCAAGTTGGATTCTGGAGACAAAGACTTGGAAGTCATCAACCCAATTGTTGAAGCCATGAGAGGGATGGTTCCTCAAGAGAGGTGGCCTAACCCTCAAAGGAAAGCAAATGGAAAAGAAAAGATATATAGCCCTTTAACGATGCAGCAATTACCCCATGACTGATGGCATACATGTGTACATCACCCATTCATCCTGGCAGCTCATGACTTAATTATGTAACACTATTTTGATTCATACTATTAAATTACATGAATGGACATAAAATGCCAATTTATACTCAGCACTAGAAATGCTTTCCATGATACATACTTTTTAAGGATGTATTTTCTTTTCCTATTGAGTTTCTAAGTCATTTATTTCCCTGTGGTTTAAATATAAAAGTACAATATATTTGGAAAAGGGATGTTCGGCTATAAAATTACATGCTCAGTGTTGATGGGGAAATTTTGATTGCTTCAGGGTTGATGTTTCTCTGTTTCTGGCACATGCAAGATGAAGCTAATTCGTATTATGAAATTTTTATGTTTTCTTTTTTTATTTTAATGAAATGCTTTAAAACTTAAGATCAGAGCTGGCCTAACAATATTTCCCAAGTAAAACACCATCAAGTACAAATATTACAAAGGACCTCTGAGTTTTCTTGTTAAGTGGTCTACACATTTACATGAAAAAGGATTTTTAAAGTTTCCTACACTCCTCACCCCACCCCCCAACTCAGTGCTGGTTAATTAACCAATCATAAAGAAAAGATGAAAGTATGTGAACCTTAAATCCTTGTGTTCTGGAAAAAAAAAATAGAGTCACAGAATAATTAAAATAAATTTCCGCTAATGAGAACCAGAAACAATGACCAGTGGAAACAGTGAAAACATTTGGAGCTAACAGGTCAGAATTTCACAAAAAATGAACAATGGATTGTTCCAGCATGCTACTGAGGCTGCTCGTGGCCTTTGCATGGCTGGAAGGGCTGTTGGTGAGAGCAGTAGGGTGCTCTTCACAATGCATGGACTGCTTAAATGTCCTCTCAACTTCATTAGCTGAAAGTTTTGATGTGACTTTTTTTTTTTTTAATGTGACTTTTCATCAGGCTTCTATCTCCCTCCAGATACATTGAAAGTCCCTGAGCTCCTGCTAGATTCCACCATCTTGAAAGAGCTGGTCCCTTGTTCAGCACAGACACTATCTAGCCCCAGCTATTGCTGAACAGATGACTGAGGTACAGAGTTCCCACAGGACTTCAATGACCTGGAGGTGGGAGTGGATCCATTCCCTCCTATGTGCTGCGTGAGGCAGTGCCCGTGGCTAGCAAAGCCCACTTCCTCTTTCTGGGCATCAAGGTAGGATACATTTTTTCAGTCTTCCTCTCCATGAGTTTGGGCCTTGTGACTGAGTTCTTGCCAATGAAAGGTGTGCAGAAATGATGTCCACTAGGCTTTTCACACTAATGTGCACAGCCATTGCTTGGGGATCTTGTTAATGTGCAGACTGATTCGGTAGGTCTCAGATGGGGTCTCTGATTCTGCATTTCAACAAGCTCTCAGGAAGTACCAGTGCTGCTGGTTTTGTAGACAACACCTCCGGTACAAAGAATGTCCATTCCAGACTGGCCATAAAGTGTCCTATGCAGATTTCCACGATATCTACCTCGCTAGAGGCAAAGTAGTAGGGATGCAGAGATCCTTGAGGGATGGAGGGGAACTGGATTCCTGCATCACTGACCAGAGGAGCTCTGCTCTGGGATGCTGCCTAACCCAGGAGGGTCTGCGCGTAAAGAGAGATAACCTTTCATGATGTTAAGCCCTGGGTGTCAGGGTTTACTTGTTACTGCAGCATGGCTTACTCTAGTTCTCCCTTGAATCAGCTGCTTTTCCCGAGTCTTTACTCGATTTATGATTTTGAATTAACTTATGAGGGAAGGCTGATAAGTTTTGCCTCCACTGTAATATTTTCTGTTACATTAGACATATCTGGATATAACTGGTTCTGTGTAGTCATATGGTCTCTTCCCTCCTTCATTCTTGACCTTGAGCACCCAGATGCTTACTTTCAACTAGTGCACATCGAAATGGAAGAGTGTTCAGACGTTTGGTCAGAGGGTGTGCTGTTATTGAATTCTTAACAGAGAAAAAAATTTCCTCTAATTGAAATTTACAGATGAATGCAAGCCCTTTATGGTGATCGGCGTGTTGATGTGAGGACAGTAAGACACTGCGTAAGGGGGTTCATCTGGGATGAAGAGGTGAAGAAGTCTGCAGTGAGGAAATAGTTTCAAAAACAAAACACTGATTTTTTTTGAAGGACAGATTTCAAAAGCTAGTGCAGCACTGGTGGAAGTGTATTGAAGCATGTGGTGATTTTGTAGAAAAATAACTATACAGCTTTGAAAATAAATGATGTAGGTATGTTCCTTTTTTTAAAAATCACATTAAAGTATCTTATCTCATTCATTTTCTGTTTAAGTGGAGGCAAAATTTATCAGCCCTCCCTCGTGGTAAACTTACTAAACGTCAGCTTTGTACAAGGCACAATTCTAGGTGCTGCGAATGCACAGATGAGGGAGGTGGAGTTCTTTTTCTAAGGAGTTGGGATGGGAGATGAGAAATGAGATCAAATAATAAGTCAACAAGTTTGAAATATATTGGGGCCTAATAAATCCTGCTGACTGAGCTCAGAAGACACAGTTGTGAACCTCAGGACAGGTTTTCTAGAACATTGATGTCAGCCCTGAAAGATGGATAAGGTTTGAACTTGTAACAGTTGGGACAGAGAAGAGCATATCGGGAGAGTTAAAAGGACCAAAGAGCAGGAAAGTGCACAGGGCAGTGGAGACTTTCACTGGGATCAAGTGCAGGATGGGGTAAAGGAATATACAATAGAAATGAAGGTCAGGGTTACAGCATGGGACACTGTGAATGGCTGTCTAAGGAGCTTGGACTTCAGCCTGAGGATGGTGGGGAACTCTTGATGGGTGTTCTCACTGGGTACAGTGGGGGAGGGGAGCAGGAACAGAAGGTTCAGAGCCACTTTCTCCCCTCCAGAGGCCTGTTGCAATAGTTCAGATACAATTGCTGAGGCCTGAAGACTGAGTGTACTCATATAGATGAAAGAGATAGGGAAATGTCCCGAAAACACTGTGAGCAAGATAGGGTGTCCCCAACCCCACCATCACCCCCTTTGCAGCAGTGAGGAAGCTGTGGCTCTGATGGGTTGTGTCTTGCTCAGGACATTAAACCAGGGAGTCAGGCCCTGGCTCTCCAGCCTCTTACTCCAAGCTCAATATTTTTTTCTGTGTGAGTACATTATTGCCAGTGTCAAAACGTCTAGAATTGTCCTTGGTGAGGCTGTCTTGAATCTCTGTACAGCCTACTTCACAACTTACAATATGGCCACCTTTGCAAATGTTAGGTTAAGTACTTTTGAGTCACCTCCATTGGGAAATTGGCTGGTACTCCGTGTCACGATGACCTGCCAAGAGTGAGTTTGAGACTCACTTTAACAAACTACTTTCTACTCCAAAGGGATTTCATATAAACTTGCTGCTACTTTTTGGGACCTGTGACAGGCCTAGGCGAGAGGGACTCAGAAGGATATTTCCATCCCTTTGAAGACTCCCTGTGTCCTGTGGGTGGCCGGGTAAGAGGGGTGAGTCATCAGCTTTTACTCTTCCTCTCTGCACCCATCTTTCCCAGACCCCAAGTCAGGGCCTAGAGCAGAGGGGTCCCAGAGGTCAACATATGAGTTTGTATGGCGGCTCATGTGTGGGACAACTGCGGAAAGATGCTCTTTCTGATGGACCTTTGGGATCATGCTGTCTAGAGGTGGCAAAAGGGAAGGCTTCCTGCAAATTACAGACAGAAATTGGAATCCCAGCGCTGCCACTTCCGCGCTGTCTGATCTAGTTCAGATGATGTGACATCCCGGAGCTGGGCTTTCCGTGGTTTAACTTGGGGATTAGTGCCAGAAGCATGTGAGCTTCTGTGAGGTTCCAGGGGTACAGAGCTGAGCACAGCGCACTCACTACTGCACACAGGGCCAAGGGGCCAATTAGAGTTTACGCTGACTTGTCCCAGCTCTAGGGTGTACTGATGAGAGTAATGTCACTTGCTATAACAAATCTGAAAGTTTCAGTGGCTTCAATATAGTAAAGCTTTACTTCTCACCCACCAAGCTGTCTACAAGTATGGTTGTTCTTGTCCAGGAAGCCTTCCACATGGTAAGTCAGGGACCCAAGTGACTTCTCCCTGTGACCTTTTTCTGTCTAGGCTAAGAAAAGAGAGCATGAAGAAGGCATGGCTTGGTCCAGGAGGCAGACACATCACTTCAGCTCATTGGTGAGAAACCATCACATGACTCCCACAAAAAAGCAAGGGGTGCTGGGAAGTGGGAGCACTAATATGGCAGCCATGTCCCAGTGACAATTTTACACTGTGGAAGGGGAGCAAGAATCTCTGGGGAGCAGTTAGCCATCTCTGCCCCAGGCGGGGCAATACTGAGGTGGCATTGGGCTAGGGCCCAGGAAGTTGGGTTTATAGTGGTGAACACAACACTTCAGATCCACAGTTTTTCCCTCCCGCCTTTACTAGAGCTCAACCCAGCAGATTCTGCCCCATTTGGAACCTGGCTGTGAGCAAGCAAACATCTGCGGTCGGAAAGCAGGGGTGATGATTCAGGCCTGTTTGGAACTTGGAGAGGATGCCCTGAGTTTTTTGCTCAACAAACAGCTCCCTCCCACGAGGAGGTGAGAGGTCATCTGTCTGTCTGCTTTGACACTTTTACCCAGTGACCTTCAGGGCTTCAGACACCTTCCCGGTAAGTCGGAGTGAGCTGGGCACAAGCTGTCCTTGGATTTGACCATCACTGACTCATGAAAGGTCTGAGCGAGAGGAGAAAGTAACAGCAGACAAACAGGCCCTGAAGTCTTTGCCATCCCAGACCTGTGTGGGGTAAACAGGCACTCTGCTTCCTAACCAAGGAATGAGCCCGGATGTGGGTCGGCCTCGCAGCCCTGACAGCTAATGCCTGGAGCCTCTGACTGCGCAGTGTGGTGTCCCAGTGGGGCTTGTTGCCCACAGTCAGGGGTGCAGGGGACAGGCAGGATGGTGGGGACAGAATGAGGCTTTGGAATCAGACACAACCAGTCCCTACCACTCACTCTGCTTCGTGACTGTGGGTAGAAGTCACTTACTCTTTCTAAGGCTCAGTTTGCCTATCTGTGAAATGGGCACAACACTGTGGACCACAGATGACTTAGAGTAGTGCTAGCACATAGTTTTACAAGAGTTTGCTATGAACACTCTTGGGAAACACAATTATGGAGTATCTGTCACATGCCAAGCATCAGGAAGAGTGGTGGCACATTACCTTGCTAATTCTCGTGATAGCTTTGGGTAGGTAGCACCATTCCTATTTTTGGAAGAGGAAACTGAAACTCTGAGAGACTCCGTTATGTGTCCAAAGTCACAGAGGCAATGAATGCCAGCACAGGGCGACATCCAGGCCTTTTCTCAAATATTGGAATGGGAATTTAAGTAAGGGAGACCACACATTCTCCACAGCTGGGGATGAGAATTGATATTCTCGTGAAGAAAACCTCATTCGCGGGCCTTTGGAATGTACTTCTAGCTTAAGCTGTTAGTCCCCTGCCGCTTCCAAGGTGGGAGCCGGAGGATGGGCCGAGTTCGACCACTGTGAGGGGAATGAGCTTGAGCACGCTTCCCTCCTGTGTCCAGTACATCAGAGCCACCCCACGCCTCGGCTTCCCCACCTCAGCGAATGCAGGGGGCTCACTGTGACTGGTCTTGGATGAAACTCCCCAGCGTAGCGTTGGTCCCCACCTCCAGCTTTCGGTCGCTGAGTGCTGTTGAAGAGCAAGCCTCTTCGGATGGCCTGCACGTGGGCAGCCCCACCGGCCAGGAGGGAGGCCCGGCCCGCGGTTTCCCAGCCAGGCTCTGCGTCCCTGAGGAGCCTGCTTTGGAAGCTTCAAGCCTTGTATAGGACACAGGAACTGTGCTGAGGGCTGAGTTTCACAGGGACGTGCTGACACTCTGTTAACTAAATAAGCACAAAAGAATCACTCATTCCAAATAGTCAGTCTGTCCTATGAGCACGCTCCTCCTTTGGGAGCACGGAGGGGAGTGAATGTAAGCTGAGAGGTGGGTTAGGACTCCCCCACTCCTCCATCGATTAGCTCGGCAGATTTTCATAGCATCAAGAACCTCTGAGTCTCAGACGCCTTCACTGGCTGAGTGGGATGTTCCAGTGAGACAGACACTTACTGGCTTGGTACAGCTCCTGACTCCGAATGGGTGTTTCATCAGTAACTCAAGTGATCATTCCATTTTGCTTAAGTATAAAAACATTTTGTATTCATTTATATTCATTACAGTGTTTTCCCCTTGTAAGTTGTAGAAACCCAACTTAAAACTAGCCTAAGCATAAACAAACAAGTGATGTTTTGTGGACCCATCAAGTCCAGGGACAATCTACCTTTAGGTACGGCTAGAATCAGGGGTTCCATCAGTGACATGAGGGCTCATCCTCTCTTTACTCCTTAGTTTCTTGTCCTTCTGGGTAGTGGCTCTATGGACAGACTCTGGCCACCTACGGCTCCAGATCCCAGCTTACTAACTTCCAATGTCCATTTATCAGTTGAGGCCAGACTCTGTTTGGCCTTGCTTAGATTAGACAACTACACCTGGACCAATCGCTGTGGCTAGAGGTGCAGAGCACTGAGGCTGGCTGGCCTGGAGTGACATGTCCAACCCTGGGACCAGGAAGGGGATGCTGAGAGATGCGGAGATTAGTGACTATCTGGCAGGACACAGACCGAGAAGAGAACGGCCCAAGGCAGTGAGAGTGCTGGGCAGATAAAAACAAAGGATGCCGACCCGACCTCAAACACACTAGAGAAGGAGAATACTTGGTCCTGTTCCTTCCTTGGGTCTCCCGATGACTCAGTGTTCATCCTAAGACGGTTGTTTCCAGAGCCTTATATGAAAGTGAGCTCAGTACATACATCTAGCTTCCTCGCAAAGTAAGATAATAACTCGTAGAAGGGCTATGCACATCTGAACCGTAAGTAGGAACCCCAGGCTCTACCTGTCACTTGGGCTTAGAACGGGTGGGACTCAGGGCAAAACGTCACTCACCCAGCTGGGGGTCACATGCCGTCCCCTGCTCTACTTGCTTTTGGATCAACACCATGCCCAGCAGGGTGGGTGGCATGTAGGACATTTCCCCCATGTATTTTGAAAGCCCTCTTTGATTTTTTTTCCCCCAAAACTTTCTGAAACAATAACAACAGCCAGACACCCAAAGCCAAGGCAAAGTCATGTGGATAGTTCTTTGGTTCTACAAGCCTCAAACTTGACTGCTCTTTCTTGGCAGCCACTTGTGCACCGTGTAGCTTGAAGCTGCGGTTAGGATTTGTCTTTCAAAACTGATAACAGGAAAAGCCACTTGGTTTCTCTTTCCACCCTTGTCAGTCCTTTGTGGCGGTGGGAACCCCGGTCTTCTGAGCTTTTTCCCAGTAGTTATTCCATTCGTTTCACAAATACTTGTTGAACACCTGTTTTGTGTAACAGGCTGTGTTAGGAGGTGAAGCCCACGTGTGAGCCAGATGTGAGCTGTCCTTCAATTCTTACTCTGTTGCCCCAAGTCCTCTCTCCCTGTTTCCACCCTGGCCAACACGGAGGCTTCCAGCACCTCTGCACTCGAGACCCCTAAGGGGAGACGAAGGAGGGAGGTCATTTTACGCACCTCGGAGCAAGCAATTTACATTCTGAAATACTTTCAACCCTCAAAGTTGGTCTGGGACATGACCATGTGCCAAGGTCATGGGTTTTCTGCTTTCCTTCTCCTCCCATCTTACTGGTCCCAGTTTCCTCCATCCCAGTGCCTGCTCCACAGGTTCAGCTCTCTGTCTTTCAGGCTGTAGAACAATTCATCTCTGCTTCAACTTTTACCTCCAATCTTGTTTATGTAAATGGCATTGTCATGCTTGGAAGTCTAAAGGAGTCTGAGATGTACCCTCCTTACAGCGTGATAGTAATCTGTTAGTTATCAGGCCCCATTTAGAACCCAAGGGCCATGGTGGTCTTTCTCAAGTGTAAACTGAGATACCCTGCCCCAGGACGTTGGTTAGGGATGAAAATTCCTGGACCCTTCCTCCCCCAGGTAAATAGAATCAGAATCTCTCTGGAAAAAAATGAAAGTTCTCAACTTGGTCTGCATATAGGATTAAAAAAAATGGCTCCCAAGGGATTCAAATATGCAGCCAGGATTTCCAGTCATTGCAGAAGAAATAGTGGCACTGATTTATACACAACTCAAGTGACTTATATGCAGCTGAAGTTTGTATTATGGGAATCCAGAGGAGAAAACATAATTTCCCACTGTGGTGGAGGAGAGTGAAGCAAGAAAAAGAGCTTCGTGGAGGTATTCGAAGAGGACTTGGGAAAATAAGGGGAGTGATTATTAGTTGTGAACAAAAGGCAGAGAACAAGACACTTTAAATCATCCCTGTCTAAACTGCAGGTTATTGAAAACAAGCTAAATAAAACAGCCCAGCTTTGAGAGGGGATCCACCTTTACAACAGCACAGTCAAGTGCAGGAAACCTTTCTGTTACCTGCCCCTCCCACCCATCCAAGCCCTCTCCCTCCCAGGGGGTGAGGGGTGGTGAGTAGCTGAGACACAGACACAAAGGGTCACTGATTTTTCTCAACTTTCTGCCCCACTGATGCTGTAAGTCATGAAAATATTCCAGAAATGCCAATATTTAAACATCCAAGCTCCGCCTCGACGATCACTCCTGATATTTGAAAGTGGCACCACCTCTGTTGACAACCAGTTGTTTCAGCTGGGGGTTGAAACAATCAGGCCTTGGTTTCCTAGGTGGCAAATACCACCAGCTCTCCTCCCAGGGCGCTGGGGCTGGAATGTTAACCAAGTCAGCGAGGCCAACGCAGATAACCATCAGTCAACGTGGAGATGGGCCGCTGACGGCCTCCCTCAACTTAATGCCTGTTTGTTTAACTAACAGCAGTGAGAGTCCTTATTAAGGGCTGTTAACACTCCAAAATGCTGTTTGTTGAGCCTGCCAAAGTGATAAGTGACGCTTGTGTTTACTCTTATTCTCCAGGCTGATGTAAAAGCTTAAAATGCAGTTTTGAAGTGTTTAGCTTTCAATGAAGAAACTAGTCAGTTCTACAAATAAGCCTGTTGGTTTGGGAACAAAATCACTAACACACACACACACACACACACACACACACACACACACACACTTTTTGTTTTGTATCAGAATATACTCTTAAGATCAGTGCTCTCTTACTCCCAGCTCTGAGTTTAAAATTCAAGTGTTTTGTTTCCTAACAGTGAGTGAGTCACAGGTGCCCGTGTTCAACAAGGAGATGAAACACCGGGATTGCAGGAGACATGCACTGAGCGAGGATTGCTTACTCCAAACACATATCCTCTTAACATGAGCCAAGGCGGGCTTTCCTGGAAATCCGGCTCTCTTCTGTACTCTTGTCCCTTCTGACTCCAAATGGATATGCCCAGAGAATTCCCCAGTTTGGGGATCGAGGGGACCTCTCCCTTGGTGAAGAAGAAAAGCATCAAACAGATGTTTCCTCTGTGTCTGTGAGCTGCCTGCCTACCTCTGCAGTGACAGCAACCACAGTATCAGTGCCTTGACATTAAGAAGTTGTCTGTGGCCTAGGCTGACCAGACGTACCATTTTAAACGAGACAGAAAACAACGGTACTGACCTATTGCAAGTGGTACATATGGTCAGCCTACTGACACCTTGAATTCAGCCCAGTGAGACTAGGCTGACCACATGTACCATTTGAAATGGGACAGTACCGTTGTTTTCTGTCCCATTTAAAATGGTACCTCTAGTCAGCCTACTGTGGCCCCTTGTGGGATTCTCAGACCCGGCCAACAGACTCCAGCATGTTTTGAAGGCCCAGAATCAAAACAGGGGAGGTGGCTTTAGGAGGTGGTAGTAGTGATGTTATTTATTGTCCCAACCAGGATCTTTTCAGAGTGAAAGGGCAGGCTATTGATAATGATGTCGCGACTACAGGTGTTGGGTGGGACACTGGCTTTTTTTGTTACAAACATTTTGTTATGTTTATTGAGCTCCTACTATGTGCTAGGAATTTAACTCATGCTTTCATAATCCTCAGAGATGTCCTTATTCCCATTTTCTAGATGAAGAAATGAGGGCTCAAGCAGCAACTCATCTACAGTCACACCCCAGTGATAGCAGACGTGAGGAGGGGCTGGGACTGAGGTCGGTCTCTTCCAAAGACTCAGTACTGTCCAGTATGGCAGACCATCCTGTAATTCAATGTTTTCTTCTTTCTTAAAAAAAAGAAAAAGGAAAGCACAACTGGGTCCTTCGGAGACCTGGGTTGTTGGTTAGCTGCCAGGTGCACTGCTGAAGGCAAGGAGGAGACTGACAGGCGAGCATCATAAGGAACATCTCCATCTGCATGTTTAACCCATTTCCCATTTAGAATAAAGACGTGCCGCTCGCTTCCACGTTCACTAATTTTACATAAATGCGCCCTTTGAGGCCGAAGCCAATCTGATGGTTTTCAATGAGAAAATAAAACATAAAAACTGCCCTTGGAGTTATTTCTAAACAGAACTTGTCTCTAATCCTAATGTAACAGAAATGTGGCTGATAGCAGTATTTAATCATATTGCTCACACAGAGGAATGCTACGTTTTGTAGAATTTGACGTTTCAGTGACTGAGAATTACTGTATTTTGTAAATGGAAATAACATTACTAAAAACTGAATGCTATAAGTAAAATGATGTCATTTGTTTCCAGAGACTATGGACATACTAGAGCAGCGGTTCCCAGCCTGTGGGTCGTGACCCCCTTTCACAGGGGTCGCCTGAGACCATCGGAAAACACATAATGTACTTATATGGACCAGTCACACGTGTGTAGAGAGCAGCCACCAATAATTTTATGGTTGGGGGTCACCACAACACGAGGAACTGTATTAAAGGGTCGTGGCATTAGGAAGGTTGAGAACCACTGGCCTAGAGTGATGTGAAAATAATAATAAAAGCAGCAGGATAGGTTCTAGCAAACTTGGGGACGAGGTTAGGACTGAAATCCACGGGTTACCTCGGGGTAAACGCTGCAGCCCCAAGCGCCACCGGCAGGTATCCTGGGGCAAACGGAAAGTGGGTTAGTATGTTGGCCAACTGGGTGAGATTTCATTTACTGGGGCGGGGGGGGGGTGCTTCTATTGCTTTAAACAAAAAATAAGAAGAAAGAGAGGAAGAAAAATGAGACAAGAAAGAGGAAGAGGAGGAAGGAAGGAAGGGAGGAAGGAAGGAAGGGAGGAAGGTGGGTCTTGGTTTTGAAATTGAAAAGCTGAGTTCCAGAGAGAGAGAACCTTCTCCAACGTCACATAGCAGATCATAAACAGAGGAAACAATGATCTGGAAAGGTCTTTTGGTGTCCAATCCGCACTCTTTTTGCTGCACTTGGCTGTGGCGCGAGCATAACTTGAGAAGACGTGTTGCTGGTTAAAGCTATTTCCATATTTCACCTCGTTTTGACACTGGCGGTGAATTGCTGGTCCTCGGGGAAGCTTTTCCTTAAAAGAGGGATTAAACTGTTTTTAAATTTTGAGCAGAAAAGGCCGTCACAGATTGCAGATAATACTGTGGAAGAGGTTTTCAATAAGGACAAGTGTGTGCCTGTTGAATGTTGTTGTCTTTCTCAGTAAAAAGACATGCGGTGTTACTGAAATGCTTTCTTTGTTTCATCACCACGGTCCTGGATGATTTCAAGAAAATTAAATGATAGTCGTTTCAGGTTGCAAAGTGGAGAAAGCTACATTCACTTCCCAGTGAAGTGGGATCAGGGGACTGGGGTGGGAAGGAAGCCACAGTTGCGTGTAGAATTGGGGGTGAGGAAATTTACAAGGGCGATGATACAGCAGGACCGAGCCCCCCCACCAAGGACTACCCAACGGCTGACGAGTCCCAGCGAGCCGCTCTTCTCAAAGACGAGTCAGCTTTGGGGTTCGGCCTCTTGGAGAGGGACAAGGAGGAAAAATCCAACAGACAACACTTTGGGCTCCATCCCAACTTCCTCAGAACTGTTCTACTTTCATTTGCTCACATCTATGAAGTACTTACCAGGCCTTGAGGACTCTCCCAAAGGCTTTACACGTGTAATGCATGTCACCTTCACCAGCCTGGGAGGTGGACACTGTTATTTTTCTCCAAGTCAAATAGCTAATCAGTGGTGGGGCTGCAACTCAGACTGAGGCAATTCAGTCCCGAGCCCGGGTTCTCAACCCTCTGAAATCTCCAAGCACTGGCTGGAGGCTTGGGTAACCTTGTTGTGCATGCATGGGCTAAGGGCCATCGCCCCCCTTCAGGGACTGCTGCCATGCCTGTAGGACATGTAATTACGCTCCTGAGCGACGAGATGAGGCACTAAGATAGCAGTGGGCATGGCCTTTTCTCCTCCTTGAAACTATTCCTTAATCTTTGCTCCTTAGCTTTGACAACAGTGTGCCTGGGAAGCAGAAAGACAAGGAGTGCTCCCAGGGCTGCTGATAAGTTCATCCTTCTGCAGCAGGTCCCTCCATACTCCTCCCCATACTTTCGCATTTGGGTTAGGGGGTCAGATTATGGGGGGCCTGAGTTCAGCTATCCCTCAGTTTTGTGGATGATGATTTCCTCTGGGCTGAATCTTGGTGGGTTACAAACACTGACTCCCTGAGTATATAAACCTGATTAAACTTACCAAGCCAGGAATATGATCATTTGAAAGTCTTCTGTTTTAGTTCTGTAACCGTGCATTCTGGGAAATTCAGGAGCCAATGGGCAAAGAAAGATACAATGGAGACAAATGTGAATAGTGGGAAAATCATGAGCAAAGAAGTGTGAGGTGAGAAGAGGAGGAAAAGACAATTATAAATACCTCTCCCCTCCCCCCCCAAAAAAAGATTATTCCTTTTACAACTATTGAGTGACCTGATGAACATGTGATTGCTTACAACTCTTTGGAACTTACCTAATTGCCTAAAATATTGAAGAAAAAGAAAATGTATGTGTGCATACTTATATGCCACAGTGGAACTTGGCTGGCTCTGTGGACCCTCCTTAAGAAAGCCCACCCATCACAAGTGGTCTGGTTGTGGCCGGGGGGCCCACATTGTGTCTCTCCTCAGGGATCTCTCTCAGCCCTGCCGTGATTCACTGAGAAATGTAGAAAACAGAATCGATACCGATTTTTCCCCTGGAGACTGAGCATTCTAAAGAAGCTTCAGTTCATTCAAATGGCTTTGAAGGTCCAGGATCATGGCAAAGGGCTAAAAGCAGAGAAAAGTGAGTGAATACTGTTCTGTATAGCAGCATGGCTAACCTGTACCTCGGTTTCTCATCAGTGCCCACAAAATAAGAGCAATCATGTACATCTTTATTATATGTGTATTATATACACATATATATTATATACTGAGGGTGCCCAAAAGTGTATACACATTTTAAGAAAGGAAAACCCTGTATTAAAATGGTAATCCTCAATATATACTGATAACAAAAGATGAGTACAAGTCATTCTTGACTTCTGCAATTACAAGAGGTGCTCAAAGTGGTTACCATCAGTATTTATGTCATATATAAGTAATATATATATAAGTAATATATTGCTTAAAATGTGTATAGGGCTTTTTGGCACTCCATGAAAACGTGCAAGGTGGTTGTGGACTAAATGAAAAATGCTGAATTTGAAATTTGAGGACCTGGATTTGGGTCTTGATTTTTATTTCTCATAAAATTACTATGTTTTGACTTCTTCTTATTTAAAAAAAGAATTATACACACCTCACAGGATTGTTATATAATATAAATTAAATGAGATCATATATGTGGTGATGCACTGCAAAATAGTTTGCTATTATATATAAAAGAATATGATATTTTTAAGAGAGACATCGATCCACACGGCGAATGTCACATCCGGATAGTGCGAGGACAAATCCTGACAGCAGACCTAAGCAAGTAAATTTATAGGCACACCGCATTACCTAGCAATGGAGAAGACTTGCAACAGCCTGTAAAGTCATCTCTCCAGGCCCCAAAGTCAAAGCTGATGACGAAAACCCAGGTGGGCTGTTTCTTTCCCAAGCCCAGTGCAGGCAGCATCTCCTGGAAGGAAGGACGTGTTCTTCCCACCAAACTGACACTAAGGGCAAACAGTAAAAGTGCCCTGATGCATTCACAGGACTTTTTACAGAGAGTCAGGGAGTCGGATTCTGCCCATCCTACTCCGAGCGTTCAATGGCCTTACTCCCCATGAGGATTAATGCATTTGTTTCCAATGAGGCTGTTGGTCCATGGAAGAGAGGAAAGCTCCGCTTTTGCAATGAAAACCTCAGTGTTGCAGAGAAAGTTCAACTGAAATGGTATATCCATGGGGGGGGAGGGTTCTTTGCCATTCTTCTCCTAGCTGGGTACTATTTCCCAGTGTGCACGTTCCAGCTGATGACTCCAGAGTTCCCCCGACGCTGCCTGAGACTGGGAGCCTGTCCAGTGGCAGCCCAGCCTCTTCTTCCATTGGCCTTGGAGGCCCGGGATCAGATTTCACCTTTGCAGGAATCCAGAACACTTGGAGGGAGCCAAGAGATGGTTTGTTCGCCTTTGTTCATTTGTGTGGCCAGGGAGAGAGAGTAAAGGTTCTTCCCTCCAGGGACGCGAGCTCCTGGAGTGCTGGAACCACAGAGAGGGAAGGGGCAAGGACTGGTGGGCTGCTTGCTCTTGCAGAGCCCAGGTCCCACCGCTCCTCTCAGAGTGAGGCTCCAGGGCAGGCAGAGGGGACTATCATGCAGGGACCTGCAGGCCCTGCATTCTGCATGGGGAACGAGTGAATGATAGCATCTATGTCATAAACCCTTGTTTCCCTCCAAGGAGTCAGTGTTCATTAACTATTTAAAGATTGAATGAATAAGTGAGAGAAAGCATTTCTGACCAATCCTTAAATCTGACATCCAGTGATGAAGGGTAGGACATAGGAAATAGACGGTGCTTATGTTATTAGGAAGGTTATTGCATGCCTGTTACTTTATTCCACTTTGATTCAACAAGGCGGGGTGGGGGACAGATAGAGAGAGGGAGAGAACTAGATAGACATTGGCATGTGATTCCTATTGAATTGATAAGGAAAAAGAGGATCAGCGTGATCAACCTCTTCGCCCAAGGTTACAACGAGGCAGATCTCAGGCTCAAACCTTGGTCTGTCTGACAGGAGAGCTACCACGTTGCCAACTCTGCCATGCTGAGCCACGCTCATGGGATAGAAGTAAAGAGGTCTGCATTCACAGATATGGGAGGTGAGCTGGGGCTATAGCTGGTACCTAGTGCAAGGGCAGTCGAGGCATTTCCTTCTTACTTTGAAAGAAGAAATCCTTCTTGCTTTGAAACAATTACATGTGAGTATCCACAAAATTTGTCACTGATACTTTGGCAGATATGAAAACATTTCTTGGCTGCTTATTTGTGATAAAACTACAAACTGTTCAAAAGCATAAGCTATTTGATTGAGGTCATATACTGTAATGGGCAGAGCCCTTGTGTGAATCTAGAAAAGTCTATTGGTTGAGTGTTGTTTTTACTTCTCAGTTTAAGGACATCGCAATTGACTGAAAAAGAAGAGAAAGAGAAGGAGAAGAAAGAAGGAAAAAGAAGGGAATTTAGAAGCTCAACTAATTCATTGAGAAGTAGGCAAACTATGTCAGGAGTTATCCTGATCCGACTTCTAGGAGAAACTGGTCATCTATGGAATAAATACTAACAGCCTTGTGGCTAATCAGTGGTGTTTCAGTTTTCAAGTTTCCTTTTCACACGTTCATTCATTCAGCAAATATGTGTTGAATGGCAGAGTTCCCTGGTGGTGTAGTGGCTAGGCCTCGGCACTGTCAACGCTGTGGCCTGGGTTCGATTCCCAGCCAGGGAGCTACCCACATTAAAAAAAAAAAAAAAAAAGAAAGAAAGAAAATTTGTATTGAATGGTTACTCTGTGCTCTGTGCTTCTCTAAGCCCCAAGAATACACCTGGGAAGAGAAACAAGTTCTACTTTTCTCCCAGATGGGGAAAAAGAGACAATAAACTATTTTCATTCTATTATTTTATTAAACAGCTGTACTGTGATATAATTCACAGTCTATTAAATCCACCCTTTAAAAATGTATAATGCAGTGGGTTTTAGTGTATCGCCCTGCTGTGCAACTACCATTACTATTGGATTCCTGGTCAATTCCAAAGGGCTCTGTAATTCGTCAGAAGTGACAAGTGCCCTGAAGATAACTAAGTGGGAAAAGGGTGGAGATGTCGCTTGTCTACCTGAGACGGTCAGGAAAGGCAGGGTAAAGGCACGTTTTAGCAGAGACCTGAATGAAGCAGGGAAGTGGGACAGGGCTATTTGGACAAAGAACAGCCCAGGGACAGGAAACAGTGCAAGACCCTGAGGCAGGAGCACAGCTCGGGCAGAGTAAAGACATGGGTGGTGAAAGGTGAGAGGCCAGGCCAAGGGATGATCTCGTCAGAGCGGTGTATGGAATCGTGTGGTGAGGCACCTAGTGCGATGTCTGGTGCATGGCAGGTGCACAGGAAATGAGATCTGTGATTGTTATGGTTATTATTTCTGTTCTCAGCTTAAATACACCAGGCACCTTGCTTCCAGAACACGGGAGCTATAGCTCACCTTTGCATGTCCCCCAGAGACCAGATCAATGCTTTGCGGTCAATGTACATTCATTAAACATCTGTGTAGTGAAAGAATGGTATTGAGTCTTTAAATTAATAACCTTTCTTTGCTACAAGAACAGGCAGGAATAAATGCCCAGATAGATTGATAAATTACAAAGACAAATTAATACTGAATAATACTGTTAAGTATTCCTACCAAGGAGGCACTATTTTCTTGAAGGCCTTCAGAGTTTCTATTTCCTTGACAGGAGGAGTGAAGAGGGTTTTTTTGTTTGTTTGTTCCTTTTTTCCTTTCTTCCCCTGGTTGAAGGCAGCTCGGTGATGGGGTTTCCTTATAATTGGGCGAGGGGGTGTCTGGGTCAAAGTGACAGCCAACGTGTGCTGCTATTACAACACATTACATAAATAACTCTCTGTAATTGCTACCATCCATCAATTTGGGGAGCTCAGTGGTGAGAGACGCTGCCAGTTTTTTGGAATGAAAACTAAAGCTCCAAATAGCTTATAGAGTCACACTCGCTAATCAATGCCAGTTTTTTTAAAGGGGGGTAAAATTGGGCTCGTCACCAGTTCAACCTTGGGAAGGATTCCCCTGTGTACTCTTCCTATTGGTTTGCAAGACTTTGCCCAACCCTCCCTGAAAATGGTTTGCTCTCATCTCCTATCAAACCCTTTTTATCATAGCATTCTTCTTTGCTCTCCGTTACCTTACGTTGCAGCTCGAAACCCTGGCTGAGTTGGCGAAGGACAGTTAGTTTTCTGATGGGTATAGGTTAAGCACAGCAGAACATCCTGGCTTTTCATGCAGATTTGGGGGAGCTCTAACTGTCCAGAGTTTTTGTCTACACGGGTCAAGTTAACCTGATTCTTCCTTGATTCCTTATTTCTTTCTGGGTTGGCAGAAGAGTAACCACAAGTCTGAAACAAACAAACAAACAAATGGAAGCAAACACATTAAACATGCAACATTCTAAACGTGTGAACTTTGAACATGGAAAGGATTCTCAATGATCACACCTTCCTCTGGACCCCAGCCAGTTTGATGCACGGGGCTGTAAGCACCATGATGCAGGACTGTGCACACCCTGTCTCCCCAGGGCCAACGGCAACGTGTCCGGCACAACGTGGCAGAAGAATCTGATTGAATTGACATTGAAGTCATGAAGTCACACTCTTATGGACTGAAAATGAAATCGGACAGGAAGTTCCCCACGATAAGGATCTAGGGAGCAGAGATAAATGGTCAGCACCTCGGTTTGCAACAACCTGAGAAAGTCTGCGAACTTCTGGAATGTAGGGACTTTGTTCAGTTCCTGCGTAGATGGACCACAGGGTCCTTTCAGGATTGTGATTGTGGGAAAGCACATGTCAGCAACAGGTGCATGTTGCAGATACAGGGGAGAACTTTCCACCCCTGGAGCATCGTCTGGTTTTCTTTGTCCATTGAAAGTTTGCCCCCTTTGTAAATTATCCCCTCTCCATCAGAATGCCCCATTAGATGGGGGCCCCTGCAAGAGGACGAGATGGGGAGCCTGTGAGGTCCCTTTTGCTTCACGCTGCATGTTCTCTCTATGTTCTCTATACACATTTGTCCAAAGGAATGATCGGTGTTCCTCACAATGTTGCAGCCTGTTATTGTAGTCAGAAGTATTTCTGTGGATAATCAGATTCAAGGGTGATTTGGTGTTTCCGAGAAATCCTTAGAAGTTCTTTAAGAGGAGAAAATAAGTTTTGTTAAAAAAAAGCAAACCCTCGAGCTAAGGGACGTCATTCCTTTGTGTATGTGTGTGTGGAAAATTGCTGCTTAGAGACATGCAATGAAATGTCATGCTTTTGGGTCAACAGATATTATGCATTTAAATTTCCTTGGGCCGAACAAGGTCTTCCCAATGATGCTTTTACCTTTTCTAGGTGTTGGCATAAAGGGATGGTCACATCATTAAGTCTCCCTGTCTGGCAGACAGGATACAGTAATAACAATAATAATAGTGACGAGAATGTCTTCGCCTTGAATCGCACGCTGCACTCTCTGAAACGTCATTCATTTGCATTATGATTTGATCTTAAAAGAAGCCTCTAAGGATGGTAAGGCAGGTATTACAATGATGTAAAAAACTGAGGACCTCAGGGAAAATGGAAAATGACTTTATTCAAGGGTAAGTGGCAAAGGGGGAGGCACTTCAACTGGCTCCCCAACTCGCTCCCTTTCTGCTAGAAGAGGGTCTGCGAGGAGGGGAGGGATAGATCTCTTCATTTAGATTTCTGCTGCAGAGGTCAATTAAACTATAAGAGAGAGTCCCTTTGGGTTTGCTCCTCGGAGTCTGCAGGAATGTTTGCCCCAAACAGCCTTTTAGAAGACTTGACACTGTACTTGAACCTGAACCTGAACCTATGGTGATATTGTGCTATGGACTGGGAAGTTAAGGGATTCCATCGATGTATTTCTTATCACCCGGAAGTAATGTCGGAAGGGTTTCTGGAAGCCTGGTTCAGGCCTTAAACATTTTATGACTCAAGTCATCTATGGCTGCTGATTTCCAAGTTCTTCCTGCAAGAACACAGGGACTTGTTCCTTAAAATGACCCAGAGCATGTTGCAAAAGACTCAAATCAGAAACCACTTTATTTTTAGTTACTTTCTCCCCTTCCTCCTGTGAGCGACTTCTTGTATCAGATGAAGGCAGCGCATAAACCCTGTGGCCAGCTGACCTTGCGGCCCTGGAGAGAGTGGCAGCCTGTAGCTAGGAGATGGTGGGCTCCTCTCTGGGACTCTGACGCCCCCTCCTCACCCCGCATTCTGACCTCTGCTGCCAAATTCCCAGGTACTAGGAGCCGTTAGAGGACGAAGAACGTGTCTGAGTAGCTTCTGCATCCCAGCACATGCCTGACACACAGTTGGCTCTCAAATCCTCCCATGCAAATGACTAAAAGGACAGGGGGAGCTTCATATTCTGCCAAAATTGGTGTGACATGAGCCTCAGACTGTCGCTTCTTTAAATACTTCCAAGGGCAGAGGTTATTCTAAGGCAGACCCATCAAGGAAAACAATGACCCGATGGGCCTTCTGAGTGCTGTCCAGTTCATTGAGATGTCTCAAGTCCTGTTCAGCTCTCACTGTAGTCGTCTAGGACCAAACCCACCATCTTCAGTCCTTTTCTTTAAACCTGCTTTGATTTCATTTGATTTCTTTAAATGGCACCCCCTTCCTCTCAGACACTCAAATCAGAAAATTAACAGAGATTCTCATCTTTTCTTCTCTTTCACTCCTTGTAGGAATTGGTTACCAACTCTGTGAATTCTGCTACTTCAAAATTTCTCTGAAATACCCACGTCCTCATTGCCTACCTAGCTCTGAGTACTTCCCAGGCCTCCTTTCAGGGGTGCTGCCTCCCCTTTCTCAGAGCCGTCATGCTTCTGCGCAGAACGTACAATGTCTCTCTCTGGCTTAGACCCTTCTGGGCTTATCCCTGGTCTTTCATTCAACTCCAGAATTGAGACTTGAGATTTGGCAAATCCGCTCATTCTGCTGGTGCCACCACTGCTGCTACAACTGATCTGGGAAAACCCCAAACCGAGAAAATCCACTGCCGTTGAAATACCACTAAGACCATTGCAGCGTGAACCATGTGAGCTTAATACCGTGTAGCAAAGCAAAGCAAAAACAAAAGCAAAAACAAAACAAAAAACCCTCTCGCCTCACCTGACAGAATTGAAAATGACCCAGTCGACAGAAAGCCACTCAAAGGTCAAAGCCCAGAGCTACACTGGAAGAAACACCGGGAAGCTCTCCTGCCGATTTCCGAGTTTCGGATAACCTTGATGTCACCATGGACGTTAGGACACGATGTGCTCCCTTTCCTCAGACACCAAAGGCCTGAATACTTCTCTCCTGCAAACTCCATGACACCCCTCAAGTGAGCTACAGGAAGAGGGGCCACCAAGAGCAGAAACAGGTAAGACCATTTGTCATTGGAACAGTGTCCCTGACACAATCACCTCAAGCTTGACGACGGGTCCCCAGATCCCGAGGTGGGCAGGTCTTTCCTGGGGTGTGTGAGCCCAGCTCACCAAACCTGGGGACAAATATAACGTAGTTGGGTTCCCCTTTGCCAATTCGAAGGTGATGGTTTATTAATCACTTTTAGACCCCATCTAGAATCTTCTTCTTAAATTTTAAATATTGGATAGCCTACCGATACCTAGCTCCATCGATTCTCATTTAAACTGGTTTTAACATCTTGCTAATTACGGAGTTGAATGAAATCTGGGACACTTTTTGTTTTATATTTGTAAGAAAGTCATGGTTTTAGCTTTCTGAAAATGTCACTTTAACAATGCTCTTGACACACATACGTCTGAAAGTGAAAGTGAGCTGTCATTGCAGATTTTTTCTCTGGCCCAGCCTAGCCCTGTCTTTTCTTTGGTAGAAAGTTCTCTGCTTGCTCATACACCTCACAGGTTATCACTTTGTTCTCACAGCCCTTTCTATATAACCCATACTGTAACACGAATTAAATTGCATTATGGGTACTGACATATCAGCCCTGCCCGCGTCCCCAACTATAGGCCTTTTCACCCCTCAAGCTCCTACAGATCCAAGCAGGCATTCAGTGCAGAGTTTAGGATAAATGAATGATGGATGAGTGAATGAGTGAATGACTGGGGCAAGGCACTTGGAATATAAAGATGAAAACAAATCGGTTGCCTTGCAGAGACAAATTTGCATGTGGATAACCAGACCAAAGTTCAGTTAAGTATACGTGTCTTAACGTTCCAGTCACATGCTGCCTAATGACGGGGATACCTGCTGAGAACTGCGTCACTGGGTGATTTTGCCCTGCGAACCGCATGGCATTTGCACAAAACCAGCTGCTGTAGTCTGCTACACACCCAGGCCACGTGGCAGAGCCCACCGCTCTTACAACCCGCTCAGCGTGTGCTACTGTGCACAACAACGTGAGATTAAATCAAGCCCGAGAGAAAAGGGTGCAATCGAGACACGCAGGAAACACGGGGTGTACGAGGCTGCAGCCGGCACAACACGGCACACTGGCTTCCGGAAAGCTTGGTTTTTGAACAAATAGAAAGTGTGAACTCCAAAGTAACGATAAAAAGTATAGTATAGAAAACCAGTAAAGGAGTAGTCGTTTATTATCATCATCAAGTACTCTGCACTGTGTGTAACTGTATGGGCTGTGCTTCCCTACGGCTGGGAGGGCAGTCGGTTTGTTTACACCAGCGTCAGCACGAACACGTGAGTAATGCATTGTGCTATGACGTTATGACAGCTACGACGTCACTAGGCGATAGGAATTTTTCAGCTCCATTATACTCTCATGGGGCCATCGTCGTATCTGTGGTCCGTCACTGACTGAAATATCATTATGTGGCACGTGATCTGTAATTTCAGATTCACACATACTCCCATTTCTGGTGTCACAAAAGCTCTGTGGTCCCACTGTTGTGTAGGGGTGCATTCTCCTTTCCCTGGGGATGGCCGTTTGAGGACTGACTACTGTTTGAATAACTCCAGCTACTCAGGCCTATACCTGGGATTTGGAAATACTGAACAGTTTTCTATGGAAAAGGAAACAGAGCTATTTCAAGGACAGTATCATTTCAAGTATAGCACAGGCCAAATAACATTACTCATATATTTCATGGGAAACCAGATGTTGCCAAGGTTCACTTCATGTAATTCAAGTAATATTCCACATAACGTTAAATTTTGTCCAATGCTTTTTGGATAGAATTTTAGTGTTTGTTGTAATGGGATTAATTCATTAGATAAATGATGACCTTGATTTTTAGGAACTTACTCTGAGGCTAGGCGCCCCTCACTTGGATCCCACAGTGTCCATCTGTGTCATTACACCTTTCCATGAGCCCGGCTTGGAGTCACTGCATGCAGGGTCCATGCTGGACTCCTCCCTGATCCCGACCACCCAGCCCGGGGTCTGGCACCAAGTGGGCCTTCAGTGGAGGTTTACTGAATGAATGAGACGTACAAAAAGAGCACAGGCGTACACAAATAACCATAAATGGTTATTTTCAGACATAGATAATACCATGACTCTCATATGGTTAGAAAAGAGACACGTGCTACAGATTTCATTTAATTCTTTAATCAATGAGCGAACCAGGTGGATGTTATAACCACCAGTTCAAAGGAGAATCCAAGGGTGAGGAATATTGAAATGAGTGTGCAAATAGAGGCAAAACCAACTTCTTTCACAGATGGGGGAGAAGTACACTGAACCTCTGTGGGCAGGACAGAATTTACACATCTATCTATATCCAGAAATTATTTTGCATGGCTATCAGTTATCTACAATATCCAGAGCTGTAAAATAGCTCCCATAGAATCAATCCGATAACCTGGAAGGTATCCTCAAGAGCAGCAGCGTCTAACCTTTTGGCTTCCCATTGAAAGAAGAATTGTCTTGGGCCACATGTATAATACACAAACAGCAACGATAGCTGATAAGCTACAAAAATGAAAAAGGTTGCAAGAAAACCTCATAATGTTTTAAGCATCAGTGTGTTGGGCCGCATTCAAAGCCATCCTGGGCTGCAGGTTGGCCAATACCTGCTCTAGACAATGCAGAATTTTCTCATTAAAGCACAAATTTTCCCTTACACTTCAAATCCCACCTGTGCTCACGGGTCTTGAGGGAAGGGCCTTCTAGTCAGAGATAACAAAAGCACCAGCAAAGGCCTGGAGGCGAGAAGGCTTAGGTTTCTCTAATACCACGGCCAGCCCCAGAGAGACGAGTGCGGAGGTAGGTAGCAGCCAGATGGTAATAGCTCTGGGAGACCAAGATGAAGTTGTACAACCATAGCAAAAAAATAAATAAATAAAAACTAAAAAAAATGTTTTGAGCATTTGGGTATATTACTTAATTATAAATTATGCACATGTATTATGATAGCAGAATAATTCTAAGAGCTCAGGTTCAGCCACTTACTGGCTTTATGAACATAGGAGGTAAGTTACTGTTAAAAAAACAAATTCAACTGAGTAAATTTGGAGATCTAATTGGCCAGAGGTGTCCAATCTTTTGGGCCTGGGCCAAAATCTCTTGGGCCACACATAAAACACACTCACACTAACGATAGCGGATCAGCTGAAAAACAACAAAAATAGTCGCAAGGAAAATCTCATGATCTTTCAAGAAAGTTCACGAATTTGTGTTGGGCCGCATTCAAAGTCGTCCTGGGCCGCCTGTGGCCTGTGGGTCGAGAGTGGGACAAGCTTGCAATTGGCTTTATTAAGTGAGTCATGGATCAGGCAGCATCCCATCTAGCAACTAGAAGGGCGCTCAAGGGGTTGTCCAAAATGAAAGGTTTTTTATAGGAAGAAAAGTAGGGTAAAGGAGCTATTTTAAAAAAGGAAAGGAAAGATTATTTGGGGGCAGGGACATCTTTTTTTAGGTGAAAAGCTTCCATCGTTCAGGTGGGGGGTGGGACGGAGAGACCACAGGACAGATTACCTCACTGGTGTTGATGAGAAAATTCCAGTCTGGTTGATTAAGATTGTGTTAGGTAGTAAATCTTGGATTAGTATCCTGGGCTTTTTGCACGAGTGACATCATTTTGGGCCTGTGCTTTTCTCTATAACATGATTTGATAGAACTGTGCCTCCGTTTCCCCATTTTAAGATGGAGATGATGAGCCAGGGTTGTTATGATGATCGTGTAACTTAAAAGAATAAACACCATGGGACTCAGCACATAGTGCTCCATCCATGTTAGCTCAAGATGTGTTCTAAAATACAGCCATGAACCGAAATTAAAATGAATGAGGTGTATTTGTCTTTCTGTACTGAGTGAAACAGCGTGACCATCCCACGTGCTACGTGCATCCCATCCCAGAGACTGCAAATAGGGGGCCTGGTAAGATCTGCGGGTTATAGAGACAGAGGGTGTGGGGTGGGAGGAGGGTCAGAGGCAGGGAGACCACAGAAGAGGCAGTATTGCAGCCCACGAGAGAGATGCAGCGGCTGGAGCCAGGGTACCCAAGCAGAGATGGAAGGAAGGCCCACTGAGAACAAATGTGGGGGCCCTTGTCTGACCACCTTTGCACAAGGACTTGGCACGATGAAGACAGGGAGGAGATTCTTGGTGCGGGAGACAGATGGTGCCGAGAGCAAGCTTTGGAGTTGGGAGGACAGGCGGGGAGGTGCAGGAAAAGGTCAGAGCTGGAAGCTTCCTGGGCAGTGGGCTCATCTCTCATTGTCCCCACTGTGTTGGAAGATGCCAGTAGCTCATGCTGCCACATGCTTGCACTGGTATTTATGACTGCACCTGTAATGGGCCGTGGAGCTCACCTTTATTTATTGGCTCACTATGTTGCACAGCTATCGTGCTTGTTACTTTATAGACAGCAGTGACTTCATTTAATTTTCCCAATAACCCTGTAGGAGTTATTATCATTCCCATTTTTAAAAATTTTATTATTTTTATTTATTTTATTTTTTTTGAGTTCTCTTTCCATCACCTTATATTTAGCTTCCCCTCCCTCCTCTCCCACCCCCTCCCCTTTCTCCCCTCCCTAACCCACTCGTTCCCAAATAAACATTGAACTATTGATTGTGTCCATGGTCATTCCCATTTTACAGATGAAGAAACTGAGGTTTACCGAGGTTAAGTGGTTCAGCTGTGTAATGACTAGCTCTGCCTATGCACCCAGCCATGTAATCCAAAAGAGTGTTTGTTCTTTGTCTTCGGCACCCCTCCTGTCTCCTGTCAAAGCTTAGAAAAACTGTGCACCCTCTTTATGTCCTGGTTACCCCAGTTCTCAGTATTCTCTCAGGGAGAGCTTTGTCCCAAACTATGGGGTACCTGCTAAAGAGCAAATCCCCTCAGTAAACCCCCTCCCCTTGCAGGGGAGCTCCTTACAGTGTAATGCCATCCTCACCCAGGAGGCAGACAGGTAAGATGGGGAGAAGCCCAGGCAAAGAGAGGAAGCCTCATGTAGCATGAGAGACCCACCTTCCCTACAAAGGCATGGCCTGGGCAGCTATGGCAGAGCAAGTCAGGGTGAGAGCCCGGCAGGACCTAACATTTAAGAAGGTTCGACCAGAGATCCTCCAGGAAGTTCAGGCCATTGCAAAGGAGGTGGTGACTCAGGACCTTCAGACACCCTCACAGGAGAAGGCCTGTGTTCGGCTTTGATGTCCCGCCCTCCACTCCAGTCTCCACTCATCGTAAAATCTTACTGCTTACAAAGAATTGGAGAAAGCCTACACCGAAACAGATAAGTTACAGATGGAAATCGCACATGACTTTCAAATGTGCTTGACAATTTTAAACTCTTCATGCAGACCCAAGTTAGGCGATCATAAGGTGAATGGGAGGAATCTCTGGGACCTGCCTGAAGGAAGACCTCGACATGATTTATCAAGTGAGCGTCTCACCTTTCTATGACCTTGACAGTTTGCAGAGCAATTTCCCACCCATTCTTGGTGTATGATACTTAACCTGTGAAAAACCTGCTTACATGATGCTTCTAAAATGCTTAAGTTCTTCCTTATTGGAAGGCTTTGTAAAAGGCGTTCAGGTTTTGTTGAGTGAATAAATGAATGCATGACAAAGCATGCCTTTTCTTCCCCCTTCCGTACTAAAGGTCAGTTTAAGCCAAGCCCATAACTGAGTCATCACGAACTCTCGGAATCTCTCATAAAAATAAATCTGACCATAGGTGATGCGTTTACCGGGTCCAGATTAGAAGTAGTTCTGCTGAAACGCTTTCATTTCATCATGGGAGGTGCTGTCAGGGTTGTGCCTGCCCATTGGGTGATACTGTGAGCATGAACGTGGCTGTGGCTCTGCAGCGTTGAGATCTCTTTCACATACTTGTCTTCCAGATCAGTCTCTCACCAGCCCTTTGGGTAAACACAATAAATGTGGATTCAGAGATACTAACACTGAGGTTCAGAGATGTTTCAAAGTCTCACCAGCCCTTGTCCATAGACGATACAGCAGAGGGGTAGCCCCTGTATCACGGCTGAGTGGTTTCTCTTTAAAAGAGGACATTGCTCTTTCTGTTCTCTAAAGAAGCAGCTTAAGCCCGTTGAGGTTACAGAGAAAGTAGCTTCCCAGCTTAGGAGGAAATAGGAGCAGAGAAGTCTTCGTGCGAGATGTACGTTTCTAACACGGATTTTTCATAGAGTTCTCCTGTTCCTCCTTGGGACTAGGCATGTGGCATTCTAGCAAGTTCAGAATGTCCTAAATTTAGGCGAAGTGTTCATTTGAAACAGAACACAACAACAACAACAACAATAATAATAATAATAATAAAGCAATTAAATGTGAGTGTTGCAAACTCCTTTAGTTGTGAAATAGCGTTGACTTTGCCAGTTCCTGTTTTCATTTTCCATAAATCTATTCTGGTATCACTTTATTCCCTTGAAGTCGATGTAGCAAGTTCTCAGTGACACCGAATAAAATAACAAGGGGATCGTCGGCATCCTCACCGTGTGCTAAATAACAGTCGCAGCAACAACACTCTGACCCCATGTGAAACTTAGAAAAATGATCACTTCAGGGAAAGTTCATACTGTTTTAGGAAAGCTACAAAATGACTTGAAATCATCCCCCAACGGTGTGGAGTGAGTGGTTAACCGTAGGAATTATAAACTGGAGCAGCTCATGAGACACCAAGGTTCTGGTGACTCAGTTTCTGCAGCACTTATGGGGGTGAGGGATAGCAGGGTGGGGTGGGGCCTGTGGCTTCTCCCGATGCCCTCCCTCTGTCGACCACTACCCAGCTGCACGAACTTGGGTCAGTGACTTTGCTTTTCTGATCCTGCACAGCAGAGGTGTCCAACCTTTTGGCTTCCCTGGGCCACTTAGAAGAAGAACTGTCTTGGGCCACACATACAATACACTAACACTAACGATAGCTGATGGACTACGAAAGAGGTCCGTGCATAATTCTCGTAATGTTTTAAGAAAATTTACAGATTTGTGTTGGGCCACGTTCAAAGCCATCCTGGGTGCATGTGGCCGATGTCTAAGGTTGTTAAGAAGTACCAGGGATCTGGAAGGGCCTCCACAAAGCAGGAGCTCAGAAAACGGCCTCTACCCTTACTGCAAAGGTGGAAGAGAGGAGGGAGGAAGAGAAAGAAATCAAAGCTTTGCTTACCCGACACTTGAGGCAGAAGAGTTTTAAAATCGGGAGGGGAATCCTATCAGAAGCAGATTGGTATGTAAGCAAAATACCCCGTTATCTGAGTGAGGCTTTCGGAATAAAAATCTGACACCCAAATTCTTTCCGTGTGCGGCTAATAGCACCGCTGAGCAGAACAAATGGAAGGCATTTACCTTTCACCAGCTCTCCCGCGCGCTGGCCTTTGATGGGGCAGGCAGTTCAGGCATCAGAGCCAAGGGTGGGCAGCTAGGGCTGGAGGGATCCAATTTGTAGCCTCTTCCTGGCCCGTCGCTTCCCCACTGCAGGCCCACCTTGCTGGCTTTCTCGTTCCTCCTCCCGTCCCTTTGTAAGTGGAAAGTCACCTGGCGATGACCATCCTGAGGGGAGAAAGGCTTCTGCTGTGGTCCTCACTGTCACGCAGCTTTTGCACCACCATTACGAGAAAGGGGTCAGAGTGTCACTGTGCGGTCTCATGCCCTCCTTCTCTCTGCTAGCCGGGCAACGCAGGCAGCCTGGGCAAGCATCTGGGGTCAAGAAGAGACAGTGTGGGCTGGAGCGTTGTGTCTCGGTGGGTTCCCTCTCATGCAGAGAGCTCTGAGCGGTCCCAGAAAACGAAGTCTCAGAGCTGGCCAGGGTCGCCAAGTGACAATCATGCGATTTTTGATCTTTCTCTGAAAGCCAGGTCCCGTGGCTCTGCTCGCTCACGGCAGCCCCGTCACACTCCTCTCCCCGTTCCTTCGTAATTCCTGATTCTGTGTTCCATTTGGTGGCAGGCTGGGTACCCTCTCCCCCGTGTATCTCCTATTCTCCGTCGTATGTGCCGGCTAACAACGCATCTGTTACTCAGCGTATGTTTCTAGGAAGGGTGACTTGAAATGAATGTTGTATTCTGGTTTACAGCATGTTGTTTTGGGAGTCTGGGTCCTCAATAACCTTTGAAAGTTCCCATGAAGCTATTTCTAGAGGACCATGCAAGTTTGCACATTAAAAGTTTCAGCTTTTGGCTTTGTCCACCTGTGTAGACACCTGAGGAGCAGGCCGGAAGGCCCTGAGAAATCTAGTTCTGCCTCTTTGCATCACTGATGAAGGCATGGACACCCAGAAAGGGACAGGAACTTGCAAACACTCAAGGAGGTGGCAGAATCACCATCAGACCTTCATAGCTTTTTGTTTAACAAGTAGAGAAACATCTATAAAATGGGGACAACACTTGTCCCTCCCCTTTCAAAGCTCCTTAGAGAATTAAATGAGTCGATATCACTAAAACACTTACTTTTTTAAATTCATTTTTATTGTTAGACTTATTGGGGTGACATCTGTAAGCAAGGATTACATAGGTTTCAGCCATACAATTCTACAGTGCATTGTCAACTTGATGTATAATAAGTTCACCACTAAAACACTTAGAGCTATATCTGGTATATGAGCAGCACCATAAAAATTATTATCATATTCTATAAGATCTGAATAACCTAATAATCCCAATTTCATAACCATATCAGGGCCCCATTCTGTGCCAGGAGGAGCCTGTGAATGGGAGATTGAACAAATCATGGTTTTGGCCCCCATGCTGCTTGCAAAATCCTTTTAATGGGAGGGAACATCATGAGGAAAAGATGGACCCGACCCAATCTTGGGCTTGGAGGGGAGCAGACCCTGAAAAAGGCTAAGGGCAGACATCACAGCTGTAGCTGTCCACGTTACACAGATGGGAAGCTGGAGGCCCCGTGGAGAAATATTTGTTGCTACCTCTGACAGATGGTATGTACCAAGGGTGGTAGCAACAACAGCTCCCATTCCATATGCTTTTCTAGAACCTTACCATGTTCCCATCAAGAGGTGGAGTCAAATTCTCCTCCCCTTGTGTCTGGGCTGGGGTCCCATCAGAACACTGCAGAAGAGACCCTGAGTGACTTCTGAGGCCAGGTCATAACAGGCTGGGGCCAGGAAGTGAGGTGGGCATCTGCTTCCGAGGTGGGACATTTGCCCTTGGCATGCTTAGCTGACATTTAAAGAAACCTAAGGCTGCCATACTGTGGGGAAGCCCAGGCCACAAGGCAAGGACACCTGCAGGCTCTCTGGCTGATAGCACCAGCCGAGGTCCTCGCCAGATGTGTGAGTGAAGATACCTCCAAATGCTTCCAGATGCTTCCAGATGCTTCCAGTCCCTAGCTGCTGAATCATCCCCAGCCTTTGAGTTTTCCCTGCTGAGTCTACAGACATTGGGGAGCAGAATCAAACCCTGTTCTCTTTCTAAACACCTGACCCATGGAATCAGTGAGTATAACAAAGTGGTTATTTTAAGCCACTAAGTGTTGGAGCAATTTGTTACACGGCAACACTAACCAGAACACTGCCCTTGGACCTTTTGCTGGTACTCATTCTTTTAAGACTCTGAGCAACAGACCATTCTTTCTCCAGAGACCGTAGAGGAAGAACGTGTACTCATAGCACAGTTAATAAGATTTGTTCCTTCGTGAGTCCAGAGAATTCCCTGAGATCAAAGATGTTACAGCTGGAAAAGTTTCTTGCCATGTGTCCTGTGTCATGCTGGCCAACATCTGGCTGTGACAGCTCCCCAGGAGGTCATCGCCGTGCACCACCAGGAGAGAGGACCAAGGAAGGCAGTGGAGTCCCCCTCAGTGCCCAGGACTGTCTGCACCTTTCGGCGGAGCGGGCACGGATCAGCATCGTGTGCAGATTAAAATGCCCAGTGACTAACAGATGTCACCCCAATAAGTCTAACAATAAAAATGAATTTAAAAAAAAAGTACCCAGTGAATACTGGAGCGATGTTAAACCCACCTGGATGGATGGTATTCCCCTTGAGAGAACAGAACGTCTCGTTGATTGGCAAGATGGTTCCCACATTTTCTAGTCTGTTACTCATTTCACTATCTGCTGTTTGCCCAGAACGCTATATTTAATTTCCATTATTTGGTTCAGTTATCACTGCCAGGGTGGAAAGTAGTTTGTCTATCTCATGTTAGAGATGGAGAAACGGAGACTCAAAGACCAACCCAAGATAAGTATTGATTACTGACACATTTCTAATCAACAATGAGACTTGATCTTAAACCCATGCCTTCTGATTCCAAATTTGAGTCTCTTGTTATTGTACTCTGAAAAAAAATCTCTGTTCTGGAAGAAAAAAAAAATGTCTGTTTATTCCAAGGTTGTCAAGAGAGTGCATGTTAAACGTGTGATGTTTCTTGCTTTTCAGGCCATTCCAGGGTCCTGGAATTTTGCACTTCATCTGTAGAGGAGTTTTGTTTTCTGTGCTGAGTATGGGCTTCGTGTGGTTCTTCCCAGGAGTGAGATGAAACCAGCAGTGATTTGAAGTATCTGCCACTATTCGTAGTGCATATTCTCTCACCATGGCTGACCTCAAGCCACCATGCTAACGCTATTGGCCATGGCGTTGAGAAGAGATGTGCACGTGCTACTTTGGTGAGCCAGTCCGAGCCAACTCCACCAGTGCAATTCAGGCTTTTTGTAATTATTCATTATTCCTAAAGCAATCTAATGCTTTCCCCTCAAAAATTTCAAATCATCCAAGACAGCGAGCCAAAACAGTGCTGTTATTTTCAGAGTCAGGACAAGCCTCTTTCTGAAGACTATTTCTATACAGGGGGACTATCCTAGAGTAGGGAGCAGTCATCAGCTCCAGAGAGCTCCTTGGGTCTTTTAGCAGTAACTCAACCCCGATGATATAGGCACCAAATACTGACCCTTCAGCATGGCCTCCTGCTTGTGCCATGGTTAGGGTATGAGGCTGTATTGCAGGATGGTGTAAGAGCAGGAGACAAGACCTGAAACTCATGTGGTCCCCTTGGCTTCTACCCTTCTGGGAGTGTGGGTAAAAACTTCAAGGGAGGAAGGGGTCTCCAGAGTCTGCTAAGACCACTCCTCCAAGGCATGGCTCTCTTAAAGGGTGGCAATGCACAGCTCTTCTTCTCTCACTGCTTGTCTCCCCATTGTCCACTACCCGCTCCCTCCCCCCCCCCCATTTCTCCTACATGTCTGCTAGCATACCCTGCTCCATGCCCTGTGGAAAAGCAGATAGGGAGATGGGGACCTGAAGTGGGAGATGTTGTCTAGATGGATACAGAGATCTGAGGGGCACTGGTTACAGGAGAGAGAGTGGGAGAGATCCCCTATGTGGTGAGGGCAGCTGGTGGGGACTGCTCCATACTGTTTCGGAGCCAGCAGCTGGCATAGAGCAGGTAGAGGCAGTTAGAACAAATATGAGGGTCTTTGATCTGACCCCTACCTTTCTCTCTCCCAGTCTCCCCCCATTGCCCCAAACTGAACTTCCCATGATCCCTTCAATACCCAGATGACCCACAGTTTGTAACGATTCTCGTTCAGAAAATGTATTAACCCCAACCCTGTCCCAACTTTGCAACTTCTGTTTGTCATTTGAGACCCAGCTAAGTTTCTCCTCCCAAAGAATCCTTTTCTGGCCCTGGCCTCTCACCTCAACACAGACACACACACACACAGACACACATACATGCACATATGCACATACGTGCACATGCACACACGCACGCACATGCACATGTACACACATACACACGCACATGCACACACAGACAGACACACACAGACACACACACATATGCATGTGCACACACACACACACATGCACATGCACACACACACATAGACACACACGTGCACACACACGCACATACATGCACACACGCATGCGCGCACACACACCTCATAGTCTGAGCTGGAAATACAGTCCTTGATTCTGGCCCCAGAGCTGCCATGGCCAGTTGAAGGCTTTTGCCCTCTCAACCCCATTTCCTCATCTGTAAAACGAGAGGGTGGATAAGCACTTGGGTTGTTCTAGAGTGCTGGGGAAGTCTCTGCCACTGGTGTGCACCTCCGCTGGTGCCAAGCAACCAGAACAGACTCTTCATTCCATTCTGAGTAGAAGCACTCAGGTCAAAGCAATTTATTTGGAGGCACTTGCAAGACAGCCTTGCCTACAGTGGCTCCAATTCCATGCTGACATTTTCGATAGAGCTGGCTTAATGGAGAAAAATGACTTTATTCCCCAGACAAGACAGACTTTGGTAGGGGTTGGGGTGGGTAGTGGGGAAACTTTTATTTACATGTCACATTTCTATAATTCTGAGGAATTTAAGCATCCTTTTGGCATTGCTTTCCATTTCCTATCCACCCCATTAATGAAGATTAATGAAAGGACTAGAATCTATTGAGAAAAACAAATCAAAACGACAATTTTCAGTCCTTTCGCCTCAACACATGGCATGCCCAATTTGGGCATCTCATAAAATTCCATCCAGTTAAAACCGTGGTTATTAGGCAATTAATACTTAGTTTTGGTTCTGCTTACTCTCTGGAAATGTTGTTTTTCAAAAGCATGAATGTGACAAGAAATTTCTTCACTCCATTTATCCTAAGTACTTTAAATATTATTTCATAATTACAAATGGGCTTTTCCCTTCTTGTGCAGACAGGCTATGGCCGAGCTTCTTATCTGGGGTATGAGTGTGACAATATCTTTATTTCCAGGGTGACAGGGAGGAACACATGAGATCGTGGATCAGAGAACTCTTTCTAAACTCCAAAACTCAAATGCAAGCAGGCAGCAAAGGCAATGCCAGTCCTGGACAGGCTTTCAGTTCAAGGGTCCTTTGGACAGAGTAACCTCAGGCTCTCCGGGGACAATGGGGTGACACTCAGGCCAGACTGTGAGATGGAACTAGGTCCTGGGATACAGCCCCATTAGCACCATTTAAGAAGCTGAAATGGAAAGGCTTGCACAAGTCTAAGCTTTCTCCCTTTCTCCTTTCCTTTCACAACTTATTCTCATAAATACCCCTTTACCCTCAGCTAAAGGGGTGACATTTCTATGAGTTCAGTTCCTCAGCCTCAAAATTCCAGGAATTCGCAAACAGTCATGTCATGTGGCCTGGTCCAAAGTTTCTCTGTGAACCCTTCTGTCCCATGTCCACAAGTACGTCTACGAAGAGCAGGTCTTCGGGTCCCTGGTGCACTGGGAAGTTCTGGAAGCCAGTGCAGTCTTACTGACACTCACCCTCAAATGTAAGTGTGCCTCCAAGAAAACCAACTGAGGATTCGCATACGGAAGGCTGGGCTCCATAAGATATTTAAGATTTAAGGGGCCGGGGCAGAGGATTTTCAGTAAAAGAATCTAGATTGATTTCTTTTCTTTTCTTTCTTTTCCTTGAAAGGAAAATAAGGTGAAACAAAGAGATAGTTTATTAAAAGGGATAGTACACTGCAAAGAGGTAGGAGTGGGCCTGAGCAGGAAAGTGGCTCAAGAGCCCGGATTGATTTCTTTCCATTCTCAGCCCGATGAAGTCCTGGCTAACTCATCTACTGAGATGCAATCAATTCACGCACGTTTTTATCTGCTCCCAGTCACACTGGGGACCCAGTCACCCTGGTCCTATCTCCATCACTTCAGGTATCAAATGAAGTGCAGTCCTTCATGTTTTTCTCATTGTACTAGAAAACCAGCCCCCAGAGAAGGAACTCTGACCCAATAAAATTTAGACCACATCCACAAGGGTATTGCAGAAAGGACAGACCTCACTGTTCAAGGCATCACAGAGGCAGAAGATTTGAAATGTGAATCATTTTGTATATTTCAACCAATATTTTAATCTGTCTAGTAATAGGAATTCACTTTAAAGAGACCAAGTATTTGTTGACCAATCTTTCTCCTGGTCATTAGAATGGGAGACTATAGAGTCGATTAAAGCCTCAAACTGCAAAGTAGAAGTGCAAAATCTGATATCTGCATCACGTTTTCCTGATTGTTTTTAGGTTCTCCCAGTCTCCTGAGGAGGCAGGCAAGTTTGCGCTCTTCTGAATAAACCCAAGCACGAGAGAAGGCATGACTTGCGTGAGGGTACACAAATGGTTTACCACCCTCATTCAAGCCAACTCCCTGGATTCTTGCTTCTTGGGATTTCCCCATGGGATGTGTTCCTAGGAAGGAAGGGCTTAGCATCTAGAATGCTTGGGGATGATAGATGTTTAATTGAAATGAAGGATAAGCTCCAAGAGATCTCAACATGCAACAGCGTAAGGAGTGCATGACCAGACAATGGTGTGGGGAAAGAATTTATTGCAGCCCATGTAGCACTGCTGCACATGGCTCTGGGCAAGTCTACCCTTGACAGGTAAGTCAGAGGGTGACCTTCTAGGTGTAGACCTAGTCTTTGGGTTGTGTGTGTAGCAGATGGTCTTAGGACATCCAGATGTCTTCCCAGAAAGCAAGAGCTTTGGACTTCTCCCAAATGCAGCTGCGATACTGGGGAGATGAGGGGTTCCAGCAGCTGAAGGTTCTGGTTGGGAACTGTGGTCCTGGCTGCCTGGGAAGGCCACAGATTTGGCCTAGTTTTGCATAGTGGACCAGCCATCTCAGACACTCTGCTCATAATCTGATGGCTCAGTACATTAGAATCTGTATCAGCAGACCTATCAGAACCCATCTCTCAGGTCTCAAGAGAAGTAATAATAAGAGATTACAAAGCAATGGCTTGATAAGTAACAAATAGCCCACCCAGTTTTCTACTAGTTTTTCTTCCATCGACACGAAAGCCAACTCCGGGATGAACCAACAGCATCTACAGCACTTCCTTATATGTTTGTGCGTGCACTGCCATCTTGATATTAGTAACTGTTACTGTTTTATTTGAGTGACGAGGAAATTGAGACTCAGAGCAGTTAGTGTTTGGCCCACGGATGCTGGTGCTGAAGTTTCTGACTCCAAAGCCTGGGCTTATTCCTGAGTCATTCCATGGCACTCAATGGAATGCGAGGGAATCCATGAATGTAATTTTGCAGAGAGAGTGTAGGGCCATGAGGGCTACCCCCCTAACCTTGATTCAGCTATAGCAGCTTTAGTTTACTTTATACACTGAATTTTATATACAATTTCATTTGAGTCAAAGCTTTGGGGTACTTTAAAACCTGCTGAAATTCATGATTCTTCAGCTTTTAACCTACTGTTTCCAAGTGAGTAATAGGCCTGCAGACCTTGAACAGATTGGTTTTTTATACCCACTTGATCCTGGAGTGGTTGAAACTGAGGTTCAACCTTTGCAGATGACCTTCTGGTAGCTTGAGTCTCTGTCATTCATGGCAAACCACCCCGAGCTTTGTGTGCTGCTTGTACCACTAAATCTTCGATTGACCTTGAGTAAGTCACTTCCTCTCTCTAACCTTAGTTTCCTTACCTGTAAAATGAAGACTAGATCAGCCTACAGGCCTGTCATTATGGGGAAGGTTGAAGGAGACATGGAAGTTGGTGTCATCTTCTAAAATAAAATACCCATGCTCACTGGCTGGCGGCCAGATTTAGTAAGTCCAAAAACAACAGGCCATCCGATTAAATGTGAATTTCAGATATACAACCAATACTTTTTAATATAAGTATGTTCCCTGCAATATTTGGGACATAATTATACTCAAAAAAGTATTTGTCATTTACCTGAAATTCAAATTTATTTGAGTGTTCTGTATTTTATTTGCAATCTCGCCTTGGAGATTAGCTGTTTTCTCCATCCCTTTAAGCAAAAATTGAACACAAACAAACAAGTGAATGAACAATCAAAAAATGTGTTAATTTTTGCTCTTGTTAACTTGATAAAATCTTCCTTTTTGATCTTTCAACTGTGATAGCATAGCACCCCAAAATATGAGATACAAAAGGTAAAAACGATGCTATTTCTAGTTCTTCTTGTAATTTAATTTTATCTATTTGTGCTAAAGACACATGAGTCTGTGTCCACATATCACATTTTGTATTTGTCTAGGGGAGAATTTTTCTTTTCATATCTGGTGATATAACAAATGCCTCTTGTCTTAATAAGCCTCTCTTCTCCCTGTCCCAAACACGTCCTTTTGGCCAAACCCACCCCACCATTACAAGGAATTCTGTTGGTTGCTTGAGTTTCCTTCAAACCTCATTACTTGTGTTTTAACACACACACACACACACACACACACACACACACTCCAAACTTGCACTTTTTTGCTTTTCAGCCAGTGATTGCATGTGGCTGGTGGTTTGGCGATTGTGAAATAGTCTTTAAATATCGGTGAGGAAAGTGTCCCTCCTGCATTTGTGGCCCAACTCCCCGCAGGAACTTCAGGTTTCTCTCTGTGTCCCTGGGCAGGAGGAAGCACCAACGGGGGGTGGCCCTGGGCCAGGGAAGCAAGAGGCCGGCAAGAGCTCCCTGTGTTCCAGTACACGTGCTCCTAGTGTTTTTTTCAGATCTCCTTCGCAAATGTTCTTTGAGCCTGTTGGGAAATAGCAGGTATCCTACATAGAATCAGCAGCACATTTGGGCAAGCTCATAGGTGGGGAGGTGGGGAAGGATTAGCTGAGGGTCCAGCTGGACGATGGCCTCTCCCCTTGACCTTCTATGTGCTGGACATCTGTGCATAGGCATTTGAATGAAGAGGTGCTGTGTGGACGGAGGCGCCGTGCCGGGGAATCTGCAGACTTGCATTGTTTTCCTGGGTCTGCCAGGGACTCGTTGTCAGTCCGTGGGTCTCAGGGTCCATCTGGTCGTTGAGGGCTGGTGGAGCTGATCTCTAAGAGATGTTCTAGTTTTGCCTTTCTGTGATTCATTCATTCACTCATTTATTGTGCAACAGTTTGTTCATTTGAACACACGTCTGGAAGTAGGAAATTCTACAGTTTGGGGGAAAATAGTAACAGGCTATAAGATCTACTTTTTCCATTTGTTTTCAGCCAGAGAGACTTTAAATGAGAAATCAAGGTATGTAGCAGAACATAGAGGCATAACCAACTTTTATTTTATTCTACTCATGCAGCAAAAACTTATATGAGCTCTGCACCAGGCTCTACTTAGGGGACAGAGATGGAGCAGGCAGGGTCCCTGCACTGGGAAGCTCACAGTCCAGCAGGGCAGGGACACCAGTGCTCACTATGAGTGTGGCTTTTGCAGAGGTGGAGGGAAGGGCAGAGCTCTGAGGGAAAACCAAGGAAGAAGTGGTTCATTTACCTCTGCTTATTTCTCTTGTGGAAGTGATAGGTAGGGGGTGGCTTGGATCATTGGGGCAGCAAATAGAGGAAGTATATGCAATCAAAAATAGAGGAGAGAGGAGGAAATAAAAGTTTTAATCTAACAGAAGCACAGAGGGCCCTGACAAGGACCTGGGGTGAGGACGTGTCCCTGGTGCTTTTGAAATTGGGATATTTCGGCAGTGTCCTACTGGGCTCAGGAAATGGAACCTGCCTCCTCCGTCAAGAAGTGACACTTGCTAGGTGCCAACAGCAAGGCACTGGGCCCTCCTGTATCCCCTGGGAAAGCACTCGGGGCTTCCCATGGGAGGATGGGGAGGCTGGTCTCAGAGGTTTTGTGTTCCTCTTCAGGCCACCTGGTTTGGCCACTGCCACAGATGGGGACAGGCTGGGCCCCTGAATGCCTCCTGTTCCCAGACTCCCCTCGGGGGAGTGAGAACGCCCATCCCAGAGGGTATCTCTCATATCCAAGCTGCAGTAGCTCACGCACGGGTGGAAGGCTGACCTGGAAATGAAGCGACACATTGCTATCATGACGCAGGGCTCCCAAAGCTCCTGTTGAAGACTGTGCCCAATGTCTGTATTTGTTCCTTATTTGAATTCCATAGAGCTCTCCACTTGAACCTGCAACGCTTTATCCCAACTCTTCACCTGCCTGAGAGTTCGCAGAAATAATCCATCCCCTCACCACCCATCTCTTGCATGTTACACACAGTCCCCGGCACATTGTCAGCAGTGAGTAAACATTTAATAGTACGTCAGTTATACCTCAATAAAAAAAGTTACGATGAAGTCATACTGAATTAGGGTGGCCCCTAACCTGGTGGCTGGTATCTTTATAAGAGAAAGAAGAGGGAGAATGAACTCAAACACACAGAGAAGCGGAGCTGTGCAGAGAGGGGAGAAAAGCATACCACTGGATGTCAGAGACAGAGATCATAGTGACAGTTAGAGGCCAAAGATTGCCAAGGATTGCCGGCTACCATCAGAACCAAGGAAGAGGCAGGAAGAGTTCTTCCCAAGAACCTTCCTTGCAAAATCAAATAAACACTCAGCACCATACCCTCTAGATCCATCCATGTTGTTGCAAATGGCAAGATTTCATTCTTTTTAATTGCTGTGTAATTTCCCCTTTATCTATCTATCTATCTATCTATCTATCGATTTATCTATCTATCTATCTCACATCTTCTTTTCTCATTCATGTATCAATGGACAGCTACGTTGCTCCTGCATCTTGACTATTGTAAATAATAGTGCATTGAACATTAAAGGGATGGATACCAGAAGGAAGGGAGTGAGGAGGTAAGTGAAAAGGGGGAGGGGAATATAATCAATAATATTGTGATAAGTCTACACGGTGACAGATGATTACTAGACCTAGTGGGGTGATCATATTGTAAGGTATAAAAATGTCAAGTCACTCTATCATACACCTAAAACAAATACAACCCATATAAGATTGTATACCAACCACACTTTACGAAGTAAATTAAAAACTAATGAACGAACAGACATTCAATGGCTTACTGCATACCGAATGGACTTAGAGACAAATGGAGAAAGTATGAAAACGACCACAGGCATGCATGATGGCGGGCTCCTGAAGCTGGCTTCTGCGCTGGGGCCTTGGAAGCCTCAGGCCTCCACATCTCTCTCTGGAGGCAGAAAAGCCAGACAGGCCTCCTGTAGGAAGGAGCTCACGGACAAAGCCATGGGGGTGCTACGTCAGAAGGTCTGTGAAGGAAATGTCAAGTGAGACCTCCGTCGGAGTAAAACAGGAGGTTAGGGACTCACCGAGGTTCACTGAGGGCAAATGGTGACTTGATTTTATCAGTCAAGGGAAACTACACAGATTAAAGTCTAAGAACTTTATTTCCACTGAAGCTCAAGAATCTCCTTTAAGAGTCTCTTAAAGTTTCTCTAGAACATTTTGAAATGCCTCTAATATTGATTTAAGTCACCCCTAAACCTGCTGTATTTCTGCTGAACACTTCCGGGTGCTCCGAATCCCATCATGCCCAGTGTTGCTTCCGTCTCTGCAGACACCAGGCCTCATCGTGAGGACTCCTTTTGCTATTTAGCAAATACACATTCTTCCAAAGTTGGGATTAAACATTCTGTTTTATTTCTGTCATTTCTATGACTCATTTTCATAGTTTACTTTTAAATCCATTTCAGGTTTATTTTTTTCATAACACATAAAAGTGTAATCTAAATTAATTTAGCTCCAAATTGTGGTCCAGTTACATGAAATAGCTGATTAAATCAGAGTTAATTATCCCAGTTCATCTTGATGCTTACTGGATTATATATTAAATAATCTTATGTACTATTTTCTGTTATAAAAATTCATGTTCTTTACTCTTTGAATATTGTAAATTGTTACCGTTGGCGCTTTGTGATTTGGTTGAATCCTGGTAGGTCTGTTTATTTTTCCATCATTTTCTCTTTTTTGTATGTGTTCTCATGCATTTATATTTCCTCTGAGCTTTATATTAATTTGCCAAGTTCTAAAAGGAGACCATATGATATTCGGGTTAGCATCCATTTAAGGCATACATCCATCATCGGGTGGGTCAGGTTGGATTAAACTTGAGTCATGTCTTCTAAGAGGTGTAGTTGCGGGGGAAGAGCTGGGCTTTACAATTGGACCATCCCAGGGTACGAATCCCATCCTACCACCTGTCAGCTCGTCTAGGTTGCTTAACTGCCCTGAGCCCCACAGAGATAATAAGGCCTGTCTCAGAGGGGTGTCATTCTAATTAACGGAGGGAAGGGATGTGAAACACTTTAACGCAATGCCTGCCATTATATGGGCACCTAATTTTCATTTCCTTTTAATTTTCTCCCAATCACAATTTGTAGCTTCATTTGACTTTCTTAAGCTTGCCTCGAATTTTTATGTAGCATAAATGGATTCCTTTGCCCCTGTACACATTCTCACTCAAGGATGCTGTAGATTATTGCTCGTTTGTCTTGTACCCCACTCCCTTGTGAAACTCTTATATTACTGGGGATGGTTCTTTTCAGATTCTTGGGGATTTTTTAGGTACAGACAGTGTTACTCTGTGGCTTACGGCTTCTGAAAGCCATAACCATGTTTCTGAGGAGATGCTGGAACACTTCAGTTTCTTGAACCATGTAAGGGTTGCCTCTACTGATAAACAGTCAGGAATTTTCTTGGTTAACACACTCTAGGACATCATTCTTGGGTCTCTACTCTCTGGATCTCTTAGCAAAAGAGCAAAATTCTTCCACAGGAAGCTTCCAGATCTGAGCTCTAGCACTGTACCCCCCCTCCACCCCGTCCTCAGCCTGTGGTAGTTTCAGAACACGAGTCTCCTTTCGACCTCCCACGGAGCTGTCACCTTTGTACATGCATGCTTCCAGGCCATTCTGTGGCAGAGAACACATGGGATGGCAGCGGCTCAGGAACCCGGGCCTGAGTCCCTACTACCTGGCTGTCGCTTTTTCATTTATTTGCATCTCTCTCTCTCTCCCCCCCGCCCCCTCTTCCAAAAGGATTTAAGGTTGCTTCATACCATAGAATAAAATACAACAATAAGTTATACTTGTAAGCAGGGCAGAAAGCACACAGGAAATTAGGGGCTGGGAAAACAAAAAACAAAAAACAAAGTTGGGAATGACAAAACCACAAGTATAAACCTCTGTGCACTTGCATTTGACTAGATTTAACCTTGAGCTTCCTAATCGTCAGAAGAAACAGAAATACTCTGGGCAAATGACTTCGTCTCTAAGTCTCAGTGTCGTCATTGATAAAATAGTAATAAAAGCACCTCCACTACAGGATTGTTCTGAAGATGAAACGAAATAAGGGATGGGAAGCCCTTAAGTATAGTGTGTAACACGTAGTAGAGACTCCGCAAATGCTGGTTTTTATTATGACTGTGATTTCTTCTAGGGCTTCTGCTGTAAGTCAGAAAACAACTCACTTGGGTGCCACAGCTACTACTTCAATCGAATTAGCGCCCGAGTTTTATCCCTTCTCCAATGTGGTATGGGCAGTGACGCGACGATGTGAGTTAAGTTCATTACTGATCTAGTGTGAGGAGTGGGAGAATTTATCTGCTTGTGATGGCAGGTAAAAAATAATGATGTTCTTTTGGATAAGGTTCTTATTCTAACCCATTTCCCGAGACACACTGGGCTAAATAGAAGAGCATGCTAGAGCTTCAGGGACCCCTGACGCCTCATCCAACACCCTCTCTTTCAGAGTGAGGGGAGAGTTGAATTTCCTAGCAATTATCTGGCTAGAGTTTGAACTCACATTCCAGTCTTTCTCTTAAAGGACCCATCGCAAGAAGCACTAACTGAACTGAAGTGAAGGAAATAAAATGCTAATTTATTTATAGCTTAGGGAAGTGAGAGTCAGTTTGGGCTCGGACCGTTCATTGTTTCACTGTGATTACTTCAGCTGCTGGCAGGATTGTCCACCCTTCTTCTCCCCTCTGCTGGCCCTGCAAAGTCAGGCATCTGCTGCCGAGGAGGCTCATGGTGACAGCTCACGTCCTCTGAGACAGTGGCGCTGCACAATTGCTCTCGGGGGGGGGAAGGAATGCAGATATGTACAGGGCTGTGCTTTCCTTGGTGCTCTATGCTTTAACGGAGAGTATGGCTCAAGCACATCTTTGGGCTATTTAAAGCTTATAGAGGAGCGCCTTCCCAGTGCGCACGTGTGCTCTGGAATCTCAGTGGAACACCAGTTTATTTTGAGTGGCGGTATTTGACACTCTGAATCACAGGCCAAGTTCATCATGCAGAAAACTGAAGCCACAAGACGTGACGAGAGAGGCTGGGCCCCTCTCCTGCCTGTTTCTAGCACAAGAAAGCCCACACGCATGGGATTAATGGAGCAGTCAAAGTGGTTAGGATGAAACGGTGCAGGGAGGGACTCCAGGTCCTAGAGGATGGCTCATTCCCCTCTGTCCATGCCGACTTGTGCCCAATGGGTGGCCGGCACCTCCACGCGCAGTGTCACCTTGTCCTGCCATCACCCTGGGGAGGTGGGTGGTGTTATCAGCCTTGGCTTATTCATGAGCTCACTCAGAGAAGTAGGCTGACCTGCTCAAGGCCATGGTCATAAGCCAACAAATGGGTTACAAATGCCCAGCTCAGTGTTCTTGCCTCGATACCACTGCCGTCGACTCTTGGTGAAAAGGTAAATAAAGAAAGCAAACAAACCCAACCCCCAGACGACATCATTTATTTCTAAACAAGCTTCATTTTGTCTAGCTCCTGGTGTGGCCATTCGGTGACTACGTCGGCGTCATCTGTAGGAGTAAGCTGTGTGAGCAGAGGACCTTCGGTGTGGTGGCGGTGCCACGGGATGATCTTAAAGACTTTATTTTTGAGGTCCACACCAGAGGGTTTTGTTTGTGTGGGGACTTGTACTTCTTCTCGTCCCTCTCTCCTATTTCCCCTTCTGAGTGGGTCACTTGGGAGGCTCATCTCCATGCGCATCTGCGTGCACTTGAGATCTGAAACCCGAGCCGGTGGCACCACCAGCTGCAGAAGTACGCCACTCACCGTCATTTTTGGAAACCAAAAATGACTGGTCACATAACTGTGATTAGATAAAGCTTGTAATTTGTGTTTGCTGTAGTCAGCGCCACGGTATTTTGGGACAAACAGCCGCTCTATGCTACATATAGCTTGGAATTTGCGGCTTTTGTGTAACCCGCCATTGTACGATCAAGGAGGTAAAGGAGAAAGACGGGAGAGAGGATGGACAGAAGGAGAGAGGTCAGGGAGTCCCCCCAGAAGGCCGGTGGAGATGCAGGGAAGCTTCAGAGCTCAAGGGCCTGCAGAAAATACAGTAGACTCTCTGTTAACTGGCACTCTGCTTGAGATTTTGCTGGTTGTTTGAGAATCTCAGTTGCATGAGTTTCGGTTAGCAGAGGGTCTACTTACATTTATCCAGCATCTACCAATCCCCATGGGTGCCGGTTAACTGCAAGCCTACTGTTCGTATGTAGTTGAATTGCCTTCAAGAGAGACCTGGTCCAACGTCAGGCTCCTGACCAGCACGATTCTTTTCTCCCAACAGCTGGAGCCACTTGACTCCCAGTGAGAGGCCCGGCCCTACTCAGGCTCAAGGAGGAATCCTCGTCGAGCGAGAGCATGATTTAAGATGCCCAAGTCCCATTCTCCAGTGACTCAGCTCTTCAGTCTCACTGAGAGGCATTCACTGATGGAATGCTTCAGTTCTAAAAGGCCACTTGCTTCCCTGTCCCCAATTCTAGAAACAGTGTCCTCGCCTAAACATGGACCTAGGGCCTTCCCATGCCAGGCCAGAAAGGGCACCGGAGATACAGAAATAAGTCGGCCTGAGTTCCAGCCCTCCACACAAAAACACAATCAGTTCTGTTGCATCCTCCCCCTCTGCTGAATATGTATCCCGAAGATGCCTTTCCCTCAACGAAGAAGGTCTACCTCCAAATAATCACTCACCTCTAACCGTGAGTAGGAAAGAGAAATGTTGGACATAATTGGGTACCCCCATTTAACTTTGCCTTAATGGCTATCCCATTACACCAGCTTTGGAGACATTGTTACTTTACAGATGGGTAAACTGAGGCTCAGAGGGATGAGGCGACTTCTCTGAAGACATAGACCAAGGTGGTGGCAGCCCCAGCATGGAACTCAGGTCAGCCTGACTCCTAATTCAGAGCTCTTTCCACTAATTCCCTCAATTTTAGGACACCCAGATGATGGCCATAGGCCATACATTGAAATCGTCACATTGTATCAATGGTTTTAATTGACTGTCATTTTCCTTGGGGAGCACAGATATATAGCAGGGATAGACCATGCCCTTAAAGCACCTACCACTGTGGGAGGTGGTAATATAGGCACAGAAAGTTGTGCTAAAATGTAGAAAATACCAAGTGACCTTCCAAAAAGGAGCAAAGGAGGTTGGGAGAACCTGATGTCTGGGTAGCATGAGTCCCCCTTCTGTAGGGAGCAGGCATTTGAGCCAACTCTTGGAAGGATTTGGATGGAGAAGAGATTGAGACCAAAAGACCAGCTTTGGCTGGCGGGGAAGCTGGGATTGGAAAGATGGGCCGGCCAGAAACTGGGAAAAGACATCCGTGACAAAGGAGCGCGCATAGCTCAGGCTTCGAATTTTCAGGTGTTTGGCATGTTAGGGGGAAAGGCAGTTGGTCATCCAGCCTGGCTGAGAAGGATTGGGACAGGGAGGGGGTGCTCTTACATAACTGCGGTCACAGGAGCACACGGACAAGGGAACTCCCTGGAACGGTTTGGTGTTGACGATGTTGCACATCTCAGGTGTCTCTTCTGGCTCCGTCTCTGGGCCACATCTCTCAGGCATCCTCTGGAATCCAGGGAATCAGTCAAAGTTCCTGCCCTTGGCTCTATGTACTGAATTTCCAACTCAATCCAAGCTCTGTTTCCATGATACCAAATATCTTAATAAAATGTGACAAAGACACAGAGTTGTTTGGGTTATATCAGGGAGAACATCTGGGTATTTGGAAACATCTGGACAGTTTGCCAAAAAAATAAAATACTTTGTGTCAAGTGTTTGGTATTAAGGGACACAGACAAAGTCTGGATCACCAGCACATCTAACAGAGCTTGGAAAATGCATTCCTTTGAGGAGGAGAGAAGGAAATTGTCACTTAGAAGTCCCACTCCCGTCTCTGGACTACTTTCATCTTCACTGTTTATTGCAGATATGCCAAGCAGTTCCGTTTGAAATGTTATGGAAACTGGATGGATCACCTCTCCCCTGTTTATTTAAAATGCAGTTCATTTGATAAATCTAAAAAAATATTCATTACGGCCCTGATTAGTCTGAGGTCATATGCACAACTTGAGGGCAGAGGGATGACCAGGACACAAGGCCTGCCTTGCAGGAGGTCACTGTCTGACACCAAGTCATCTCAAGACAGAGTGATTGGAGTTAATCAACGTACATGCAGATGAAGGCTCTGAGCCTGCCGGTGGAAGTGTTACAGGCGAGGAGAAGGGGGATGGACAGGGGAAGAGGCAGTGACGGAGCAATTGTTGCCTATTGTCTTCACAGGTAAACAGGAGTTCTCCAACAGAGAAGGGGAGGAAGGCATCATGGGCTTAGGAGATAGCAAGAGCACAGGCCCAGGGACACCAGACAAATAGGAAGGTCAGGGGAGATGTGTAATATTCAGATGGATGCTGGGCACGGTGAGAGAGGGCCATGGTGGGAGGTAAGGTCAGGAAAGTAAATAAGGGCAACCGGATGAAAGGTATCCTGTGTTACAAAGCTCTGGCCTTATCCTGTGGGATATGGGAAGCTCCTAAACTTCTAAGTACCCCAGCTCTTGTATCTTACAGCTAAACATACTCCAAGCTAGGGCCTTTCCATTCCACTCCCAGATATACTACCAAGAGAAACAAGTATGTATGTCCACCAAAGTTATATTCTAGAATGTTCACAGCATCTTGATTCATAAGAGCTTCCAACCAGAAATAATCCGATGTCTATCCATAGAAGAATGACTACATCAGTTGCAATATTTTCAAATCATAGAATACTTAAGAGCAATAAAAAAGTGAACAAAATAATGATACTCAGCAGTACATGGAAAAATCTCACAGACGTTATGTTGAATGAAGAAAGCCATGTTTAGGAATTTCATTTATATGCAGACCAGGAATAGGAGACTTAACCTGTAGCAATTAAAATCTGAACAGTGGTTTTGGGGGTGGGGTATTGACTGGAAGAGGGCATCAGAGAACCTTCTAGAGCAAGTTTGTCCAACCTGCAGCCCCCACAGGCTGCAGGTGGCCCAGGACAGCTTTGAATGTGGCCCAACATAAATTCATAAACTTACTTAAAACACTACAAAAATTACGCACAAGTTTTTTTTTAGCTCACCAGCTATTATTAGTGTTGGTGTAGTTTATGTGTGGCCCAAGACAATTCTTCCTCCAGTGTGGCCCAGGGAAGCCAAAAGGTTGGACGCCCCTGTTCAAGGGTGTACTTGGGGATGTTCTGGTGGAAGTTATGTGGGTACGTACATATGTAAAACAGATTCTATGCTGAGATTAGTACTTACTACGCTTTCATGAATTTTTTTTTTAACTCCACAAAAAGTGAAACAAAACAAAACTAACACAAATTTAAAAAGCCACATTAGGTGGTGAACTTATTATACATCAAGTTGACAACGCACTGTAGAATTGTATGCCTGAAACCTATGTAATCCTTGCTAACAGATGTCACCCCAATAAAAAAAATAATAAAAAAATAAAAAGCCACTCTACAGAGAATGTTAGAAATCTTAGTTGTCCTATTTGCCATTATGACGAATCCTCTTCTAAGAAGTCGCTCTTCTGTGACAGAGCCTCCTGTCACCCAGTGATGTGTCTCTCCCCTGGGGACACCTTAGCCAGCGAGAAGGAAAAAGGAAGCAACTACAAAGAAAGGCAGCGAAGTGAAGCAAACTTTTGGTGAATTTCACTCACAACCCCATCCTCTGCCTTTTGAGTGACAAAGCTCCACGTGTTACTTGTACCCTCTGTCGTCTATGTATCCCTTGGTCTGTCCCAATCCTCCTGACTTGTAAGTGTGAAACCCAGGTCTCTCCAATCTTAAAACACAAAAGACAAAAATAAATAAACAAAACCCCCCTTTGGCCCTGCCTTCTCTCCTGCTTTCTCTCTCACCCCCCCCCGTTCTCCCCTCGGTCAAACTTTCATAGGAGCTTTGCAAACTCACTGTCTGGACTATTCCTCATGTGCTCCCTGCCCCCCGTCGCCGGAAGCTTTCCTCTCCTTTCCTTTGAGGCCTCAGCTTACTTGGCCTCTCAGTTGCATTGGGCATCGATGATAACTTCCTCCATCCTGAAAATGTCCCCTCCTTGAATTGTGTAAGGACCAGACCTTCTGGTGAGCAGAAGTGGTCATGGTATCCCCTCGGTGAGGGCTCGAGATGGAAACAATGACTTGGAAACCCACGTGGATGGAAGGGACGGCCAGCCGGACCACCTCCCAGGGCGCCGAGGCCCCACAGGCCACATTTCCTCCCAATTTAGTTAGAACCTCTGTGTGGGACGCCTTAGGGAATTGGCAGGATGGAAATTGGTCCCTATCTCATCCAAGTACAAAACGCCTTTGAGAGGAAGTTAGGAAAACAGAAAAAGAAGCCTTCCTAGCAATTGCCTAGCTCAGCAGCGTATTTTCGTGACCTGCTAGGGCAAGAGCCGCCCGCGGAGCCTCTGAAACCCAGCTTGGTGTTGATGTGGGGTTCTTCATGGCCGTGATTCATTTTACTATCTAAATTGAAACCCTTTATTAGTCGTCCCAAGAAGTTGGTCTGATTTAGAAAAATCACGAAAGACAACTGAAGGGAGGTTTCAGAACCACAGAAAAGTGGGCAAGTTTTATGTTTTGTTTTTTTGTTTTGTTTTGTTTTTTAAGGCATATTTCATCTCTTGGCCATGGGAGAGAATGATCAGGAGAACCTGTTTCTGACTATATTTGTATTAGAAAGTTTTCGTGCTTATCCCCATCAAATAAATGTCCAACAAGCAGAGAATACTGTGCGAAGGTGTCACAAATTACGGCCCTGCCAGCTCCCCACCCCCACCACCCCCCGAAGCTGGAGTGAGCGTGAGAGGACTTGGCAGTGAGATGGGAAAAGTCACACGGGGGACGCTTAGAGGAGAAGGAGGACGTGCACACGGCAAGGGCAGCTGCGACCGGCAGAGGGGCCAAGGAAAACTCTGTTTTTGGAAAAGGGTTCCTTAACCTTGAATGGACTGGAGTCACCTGAGCAGCCCTAAAACTAAAAGATGCTGCTGTCTTGGGTCCCACTGCCAGCTCTGAATGTGACTGGTCAGGGTGCGGACTGAAGTGGGGGACCTTTTGCTAGATCCCCGGCTGATGACAGCGTGCAGCCGGGTGGAGAATTGCTGCCTCCGAGGACAGCCCAGCCGCCGGGAGCAGGCCTTCTTCCAGAGGGCCGAGAGCGGTGGCTCTCAAAGTGTGTTCCCCAGGGCACAGCCTCAGCTGGGGACTTGGGAAATGCACAAACCCTCTGAATCAGAGACTCCGGGGATGGGGAGACCCAGCAATCTGTATTCGTCAGGTCCTGCGGGTGACTGTGATGCACTAAAGTCTGAGAACCACCGATCTAAGGAAAGGTGGCTTGGAAGAGGGGCAGGTGAGCCAAGAGAGGAAGGAGCTTCCCCTCAGAGCAAGGTCGGGAGCAAAGACAGTAACGTGGAAGGACTCTCCCTAAGGAGGAAAGCATCTGAAGGAAACAAAGGTGGGATCCAGAAAGACCGAACTCAGGCCCAGAGAGATGCCAGACAGGTCCCCTTCCCAGTCCAGGGCCCTGCCATCGCCTCTGCGTCCCACGTGGCTCACCCTTAGCTCCGTTTTCTCAGCTGAGTGCTTCTCCCCTCTGTGTGGGGGGGTCTGGGCTGCCACAGGGATCTGAGAAACAAAGCTGGGGATCCCCTCGCAGTAGGGAGCAGCCCCCAGCTGTGTTCCTCAGGGTGTGCCTTCGGCACTGGTTGCACATAGAACACGAGCCCGAGCCAGACAGAGCCCCGCTGCTGTCTGGCTTGCTTTCTCTCCCACTTTCCTCTCTGACTCACACCCAGCACAGTGGTCCCTTCCCAGAAGAGTCAGAGACAGGGAATGAGTGACTTTCTGGGGAGCACAGGGAAGGCAGATGCGCAGCTGGAAGATCAGTGGTCTGCCTCCCTTGATGGACTTTCATTTAGCATGTCTGCCCTGGGCTGGCTCTTGGGCCGGCCTCCAGGGAAACAGAGAGAGGACACAGACCTACCGGGCCCTGTGGAGCTTTCAGTCAGGAGCAAGGGATGTCCTGGTGGAGGAGAAATATCCACAGCTCCCGTCTTCCACCTGAGAGGTGCTGTAATTAGGCTTTATTCTTGTATCCAGACTAGGGCATGTTTGCTGGTAGAAGTGTGAGTGACGAACAGTTATGCCAGGACAACAGGTATAAACTGGGGCTCTCCTGGCATCCAGGATGCATGGCCGTGTTAGCCATGCTATGCAGAGGGTGCAGTGGTGGGGGTAGCAGTCAGCTCTTTACATCCTGGGGCTAGACCTTCTGTGGCTCCCCTGTGTGTTCCATGCTCCACCCCATGCTAGCTCCGAGCATCAGCACCAGCCCCGCACAGAGCACCATACCACGCCCATGAGGACCAGCCATAGCTCTGATGCTCAAATAGAATGCCCAGGCCTCCGTGGTGGCCACCGTCCCCAGCTCCGTTTGAGATTGTGACTGTGCAATGTTGGGCAGTGTATATGTATCTTCTCGGGTCCTTATGTGTCCTCCATAAAATGGTACTCCAATTTACAGAGGTTTGTTGGGTCTGGGTTGACCATTTAGACCTGGTTGAGACACACACATCTTATTTCCTCTTAAGGCCAAAGTTAAATGCCTACATTTCCATTGTACCAGGCCATCTGTGAAGATGTCCTACTGAGTCGGGACAACAATTTTTCCACTCGGTGTCCACACAGTGATGTGTGAACATTAAGATCAATCTAAAACGATTTCTCTAATTCCAATAAACATTTCACAAGTGCTACTGTGGTCCAGGCACTGAACTAGGTGCCTTAACACATCCAGGCTCTTACCTTACGCCTGACAATATGCTTTGTGGTGTAGGGATGCAAGACCCCTTTTACATATAAGGAGAAACACATTCCTCAAGTTCTGTAGCTCAGAAATACTGAGACTATTTCTGCCCTCAGCTGAGCAACAGCTTAAGGCAAGGACCCAGGTCAAGGTCACAGAGTATGAGACTGGACTCAGGAAGAAATTTGGGGGTCCAGGACCAGGATTAGGGGTGAGGCAAGTGAGACCATCGTGCAAGTGCAGCATCAGATTGTGTCTTTATTTAAAATTTTGGTATTTCATTCACTGTGGCCTTATTATTTTTTGCATTAGCTTTGATTTTGAAAAGGACCACATTTAAACATTATTTTCCCTGAATTTGGGCACCCTCTTGATTCCCGAGTTTGGGCACCCTCTTCAATTTTGTGCCTGAGGTTAGCGCCTCACTGGTCTCAGCCTAGTTCTGCCCTGTGGGGACACCCCACCAATGCAGGATTCGATTTGATATGTGACACAGTCCCTCACTGCCTGTGCTCCCTGGCCCCCATGCCCCTTCCCACCCAGGCCATTAAGGATGTGTATTAATAAACCACATGATCTGGTCTCGGGCCCTCTGTATTCTAGTGATTTGTACAGGCTTCCGCCCCCCCCCCCCCGATTGCCCTGGTCAGTCCCTAGCCCCCTCTCCTGCCGGCACCCCGTCGGTGTGTGATGATGTGTGGTGTATATAATGATCCCAGGGCAAGGGTGTGGAGTTTTTCAGGCCATGCAGTCTTTATAGGATAAACGTACATATTCCTGAGTACCTTGTAGAATGCCGTATGAGCTTCTAGACCATATTTGTCTTTGGTAGACCCCTGCTTGACTTATGGCCTTCAAATGCCTACCACCCTCAGCCCAGCTGGGACCCAGAATAGTAATGGGTGCCATTATGAACATGTGTTGAGCACTTATTATGTACCAGGCACTGTCTAAGGGCTGTACATAGGTTCCCGCAGTTAACCCTCATAAAGCTTATCAGGTGGAGATTACCCTTAGGTCCACTTTACAGATGAGAACATTCAGACACAGAGAGATAAGCAGTCCTTGTGAGGCCACACAGCTGGTCAGTGGGAGAGCTAGGATTTGAACCAGGGTCGGCTGGCCCTTGATCCCACCCACTCCCGTGTTGGCTCTGTCTGCTGTGGCTGGGAGAGGAGCCCTTCCTTGGGACACCGAGGAGAGCCTGGGACATTGTCTTATCTTACTCTGGCTTGGCATGGGTTTACATGACTCTAAGCATGTTGGGGGAGAAGTGGAAATTGCTCTGTTATGGGCTGAATTGCCTACCCCCTGACTCACCACGTTTGACATTGAATGTGACACTACTTGGATGTCTCTAAAGAGGTAATTAAGTTAAAATGAGGCCATTATGGTGAGTCCTAATCCAATATGACTAGTGTCCTTATCAGAAGAGGAGGTTTGGACCTAGCCAGGTAGAGAGGAAACACCACGTGAAGACACATAGAAGATGGCCATTCACAAACCAAAGAGAGAGGCCTCAGAAGAAACCCACCCTGCTGACACCTTGATCTTGGATTTCTAGACTCCAGGATCATGAGAAAATAAATTTGCATTGTTTAAGTCACCCAATCTGTGGCATGTTGTTATGGCAGTCTGAGCAAACTCATACAGTCTCCAGAGTATATTTCCAAGGCAAGGTACAGAGACAGCACTCACCAGCTCTTGGGAAATACTGCCTGGGCTGAATCTTGCTGCCCCATGCCTGCTCCTCAGCCTCTCTCACCTGAGCTGCTGCCAATGCTCCTCCAAGGAGCAGAGGGAGGAAACATTTACCGTATTTTGCCAGGTACAATGCACTCCCGTGTATAACACGCACCCACGGTTTGGCCCAAACTTTCAGGGGAAAAAAATCCTTCGTTTCAATTTTTTAATTCAAATTTTTATTTGTTAATGTTTAGGTACTTGGTTTTTGGAATTAAAAATGAATTTTAGCATTTTTAAAAACATATTATGGTACAAGAAATTTTATTTGACAAATAATTACAAAACACAAGAACAGATACAAGGTACAAGAAATTTTATGTATAAATTTTTTTATATTAAAAAACCCGATTATCATACTCCAGGGTATTATGTTGCATACGGATATCATTATTGATTTCTATAGTGACACTTTTAATTCATAAGCATAAATAAAAGAATTAAAAACATTTATATCGATACAGAACGAGTGCTCCCCACGTATAGGGCATATCCTTATTTTTCACTCAAATTTGGGCAAAAAAGTGCTCATTCTACACAGCAAAATATGGCAAATGTGTTCACATTTCCACTTCTGATCTCTCTGGCACGCACGTCCCCCGCCCCCTGGTCTTGGCCTGGATTACTCCACCGCTGGGCAGCCTGTCCCTCCTCTTCCTCTCAGCCACTGCATCCAGAGCTTACAGTTTAATCTTCTGAAAACGCAGCTCTGATCAGTGGGTCACGCTCCTGCTCGAAAGTGCTCCTTGGCTCTCCAGTTCCCAGGAGGAAGCCCATCAGCACTCAGTAGCACACACCACTCCGTCCCTTTCCATGCCCTTCACTGGCATCACTGGAACCTGAAGGACGTGACCTGCTCCTCCCCACGGCTTCCTACCCCTAGACCTCTGCTCGCCCTACCTTTGTGCCCCGCAGGCCCCTCTCTCCCTTTACCTGTGCAAGTCCGGCTGATTTCCTGAGCACAGCTCCAACCGCCTCCTCCGTGAGGCCTCTGCATCCTGTCAACTTCTGATTCCCCCTTCTCTCAAATCCCACCACACTGTCTCTCATGCTCCCTAAATTCTTAGCTCCTCATGCTCTGTTAAATAGTGATTTATGTGTGTGCTCCAGCCCCCTCTCCTCCCACACTGACAGACCTCTGGGGAGCTTTCTGGAAGGGAGGCAGCATGGTGGCTTGGGAAGGGAAAAGCACATAGAGCTGGCGAAACTGTGCTCACCCCTCTCTCAGCCACAAGTTAACCACAGTGGGCTAGGGACCCTCATTGCTTCAGCCTGAGTGGCCAGCACGTAAAAGTTTAGGAAATAATCAGCAAGCAAATGTGCAAATCATCTCATCTCTCTGGGTCTTACTTTCCTCATCAAATAATGATGGTGATAATAATGCCAGCTCACTGGATAATATTTGTGAGAAGTCTCGTGTGAAGAAGAGCTTGCTTCATAAACATTCTTTGGATAGTCTACTAGAAAGCAGGTACATCTGTGTCAGGCAAACCATTCATTTCCTGTAAAGCCCTCATACGCTCCACCAGGTTTTCTAATTTGGCCAATAATAAGAGCATGGTGTGTTCAGTTACACCGCTGGGCGCTGTCATATGTATTCGCGTGGAATCCTCCCAAGGACCTTAGGAAGGAGGTGCAGATCTCATCCCTACATTGTGAGAAGCCTGGACCCCTGACCCGCCTGAGCTGAGTGCGAGTCTCAGCCACAAGCAGCCTCAGGAAGCCACCGGGACCCCAGGAGAGGAGCCGGCCTGGAAGGAGGCGCAACAGGACACTGAGCCTCGATGGGTTAACCATCGATGGGGAGGCAGATGGATTTCCAGGATTTATTGGGACCACAGTTCCCCAGCTGGGCTGGATGCAATCTTGCATCTCGGCCCTTGCGGGCCTGGCCAGTGACTGTGGGGATTTGGAATTTCGGGGCCTGAGTTGGCAGTGGTCTCCCTGAGCCAGGAGTGGGGTAGCTCTGATGAGTAGATAATTAGGACGCTTCTTTCAGCTGGAGATAAAGTCCAGAGCCTCACTCCGGTCATTATCCTGCCAACCCTAATAGAGCCAGATTGATGGATACAGCGCGGAGGGAATTTGGAACATTCTTGTGCACACTATATCACACTCAATAACCGCCAGTGCACAATGTGGGACTTTTATAAGCCATTACAAAATCCATTTTGAAACATCTCTGGGTGCGACAGCCAGCTGCAAAGCATCTGAAGTATCCCTGACATTTGGGCTTTGGTGGAGCTTGTGAGAATGCAAGGACATACACATATGAGCCAAGAGAACTCGATCGTAAGGGAAACAGATGCTAGCATTACAACCCACTGTACATCTTATACTGTATTTCGGCAAACGCACTAATCCTTCTTGTTAGACAAGAACAGAAACCCCCCAAATGCTTTCCATATGTCCCATTGTCTTCCTGGCCCTTTAATTCTAACTCAAAAGCCCCCAACTTAGCAACCTTCATATTAATGCTAAACATATTACATCAGTTCTAACATTGATATGTTTAATATGAATACAATTAAAGTTGCTTCAACATAATCCCGGTAAGATAAACAGCATTGCTATTATTATAAACATCCCTGCAAGGTCTCTTGTAAAATATTATCAATACTAATAGAAGACCCTCCCCCCACCCTCCCACCAATACTCGGACTAAACAATGCCACTGCCTCCCTACTAATAACAAATCTGTCCAGTGATTTAAACATCGGTGCATCCAATGTAAACACCATTATAGCTAATGTAAAACAGCTCCCCGACCCGGCAAATCTTCAACCAGAAAGTTACTGCAGAGAAAGAACAGTTTCCTCGGCAAGAATGCGTTACAGCCTGCTGGTGACATTTGCAATAGATTACTTAAGCCCATAAAGAAATGAAAATTGCAGGCCCATTTTGAGCCAGAAATGATGAAATTGGAGAGCGCGGGCTAAGTACAGTATGGCACAGACCAGCTTCTGCCCAGGGTCTGCAGGCCCTGCGTGGGTTGCAATGCATCCTCCGTGAATGAGTCGCCGTGCGTACGTGGCCACAGACACATCGCGTTCCTTCGGTGTCGCTTCTAGTCCATGGCGCCGCACGTGTAGGCATGAAGCTGAGGACGGGCCTTTGCAGAGCTAACGTGCTCACGGGGCTGGGGTTGGCGGGGCCTGAGCCCGTAGTGCGTTCTCCCTGCAAAGGCCCTGCCGGACCAGCGTGGCACGGAGCACGGCGCTGCGGTTTCGGCCTCAGACAGTGGAAATTTGCTTTCTTTCCGATTACAGAAAAGGCTCGGGCTTCAGGGAGGAGACCTAGATCCGTTCCAGCGGCAGAGCAGGACTGTACTGCGCTCATCTGACTCTCATCTTACCTCTAAAACAAGCCGACAGACCCCCACACCCCAAGCCCTGGCCATGTTCACAACAAGCCCTGCTCATTCTTGCCTGTTTTCCTCTTTCTATTCTCTTCTGTGATTTATTGGCCATTGACCTCTTCTCTGTATCTCTCACTTCTGGAAACTTCTTGGGTGTGGTTCTAATGATCCCATAGTTGCTCTTTTTTGAAAAAACAATCCTGTCCGGCCCACCCTTGCTGGATACCCCAACTGATCAAGGTCTCGCTTTGGGGGCTTCTGAAGGGTCATCTCAATAAGAAGTAGCTCAAAACCCCACCCTTCATCCAATTGCAGAAGGTCTCCCTGCCACACTGTGAGCAAGTGTCCTGACTTCCCAGTGCCTCTGAGGGGTCTCCCTGGGAAATTTCCAAAGGGGCGTCATAGCTTTGGGGTTGGGCCGTCTGACTTCTACTACAATGTCCTCAGAATTATAAAGTTGCATTGCAACTCAGAGAAAGCACAAGGAAATTGCCCAATTATTTCTCCCCCAAATATTTCAGTAGAAATTAACTACATCTCTCTTAAATAAGTTTGATGAAAAATGTGCGTATTCATTTCTACTGTTGACAGGACTGGTCAATTACCCAGGAATTCTCCTTTTCTTGGTGTGACTGTGAGAACAAGCATCTGTATGTGCCCTTTGGAAGCACCACGTGCTCCGTTACTCACCTGGTACTCAGAGGTAGTTCAGGGTCTGCACACTCAGTACTATAGTCATGGGGGGTCAGACCATTTTTTTGTAGTGGGGGGCTGCAATGTGTATTTTAGGATGTTTAGGACTCTACCCATTAGACGCTAGTAGTAATCCCCTGGATGTGACAACCAAATATGTCATCCAGACATGGTCAAATGTCCCCGGAGGAAGTGAAATCAGTATGTCTCTCTCCCCACACCCCCACAACCTTCCCCGTCTCTCATATATATGTATGCACCCACCAAGAACTGAGTCAGTTGGGTATATCAAGGCATCTGACAAATGAATACCAACAAACTCAGATGCAAATTCTTATTCCCTTATTCGCTGCCTGTGTGGTCTTCTTGGAACTTAAATCCATCTGAGCCTCAGTTTCCTCATTTGCACGGTGAGATGGATGCTATCCATGTACCAGGGGTGTGGGAAGCCAACTAGGTCTTATATATGTAAACCCACGATGGCTGTGATTCTCATCTCTGTCCGAAATCCAGCATCTCCACCTCGAATGGGCCCGCGGAGGCCCAGAGCATGGACGTGGGGGTTCGTGTTTCCCCAGAGTCTGGAAAGAAGGAGAGCTGGAATTCCATTCTAGCTAAACATCATATTATTAATGCTGGGCAACTCTTTCCTAATAAAACCCCAAACCATGTAAACACTAGTATAGCTTTCAATTTGTACTCAGATTAGATGCCAGGAGTGTTTGGTTCCATTTTATTTTATTTTATTTCTTAAGTGAAATCTTTACAGTGGATTTGAAAGCGAGCTATTTTCTGCCTCTCTGGAGAAGTGTAAGTTTTGGAAAGCGAGTTTCCCTGGAATGTTTCAGCTTCAATCAGGGTGGATGGAAAAAAAAAAAGCTGGTTAAGTCACATGATAGAATTTCTGGACTCAGATTCATCAACTCATTGCGGAAGTGCCCTATGGAGTGAAATATGCACAGAAAGGAGGCTTTGTGTCATTCTAAGAGCTATTTTATGTCCTTGGAAAAGCAGGTGGGTGTTTATATTCGTACTCGTTTGAGTGTTCTGCTTTAAGGCTCACACCCTGCAAATGCTGTATCTTCAAAGTCACCCCAGGGGGAAAAAAGCTTCCTATTGGGGAAGGGGACATAATTCTCAACTCCCCACATCTTCGTTTCTCTGAGGTACAGAATTCACACCATTACTGTTACCCCTCCTGCCAACAGCAAAGACCCCACATCCACTGAGCATCTCCTGCTGGACTCTGGGCATCCCAGGATGAACCGTTAGATTCCTACCCTGAGGGACCCACAGCCTGGTGTGGGCGGTGAGAGGACAGACCTCTAGGGAGAACAGACCCCAAGGGAATTTCAGCCTGTTCTTCCTCTTTCCTACGACAAGGAATTGGGTCTCAGGGACTGCTTGGAATGGAGAAGTAGTTCTCATTCCTGAAGCTCTGGGGACAGCTGAGCTCTGGGCTCCACTGAGAGCCCAGGGACCAAGGCTCAGAGGTTCCTGTTGCAGAGGGACCTGAGACGGAACTCCCTGTATGTTTGATTGCATTTTTGTAAATGGTGGAGACCCTAAATGTGGGGGTGGGAGGGAGGGCGGTGACCTGACCTGTGGGGATGGCCGGCCCAGAGCCATTGCCACTGCCCAGGGAAGGGGGCTGGCAGAAAGGGCAGTCCTGGGGAATAGGCCACTCCCTGTCCAGGGCTGGTCTCCTGGAAAGTGGGGCAGTGCCCAGCAGGGCCTCAGCTTCCTCTGCGAACTCACCTGCCAGCTGCTGTCTGGCACGCTGGCACCCAGTGCACGGACACCCCTGAGCACTGGTCCGTGTTTGGACTAAAGGCCTCACCAGGGCTGCCTTCTCCTTTCATCCCAACTGACCTTGGGTTGGGCCTTCAAGTCCTCTCATTTCAGTGACCAGCACAATTCACTTCTGCATGCATTCCTTCAGCTTTGTCTCTAGCCAAGACCTCCTGGTGAAGCAGCAGGCTGGTCTGTCCACCAGCCTCCTAGAAATCTCCTCTTGGAAGCCCTGCATGCAGCTTTGCCTCCATGAGGAGCCTCCTCTGAGCTCCCAGCAGACATGGGGGCTCAGCCACTTGCCATCATACTAGACATCCCACTTCTAGTATCCAGCAGCTTGTCCTAAGGTTCGTCCATTTGCATGTCGCCACGTCAGTGTGAGGGCCCTGGAACACGGTTGGTTTACTTCTGTCTCATCAGGGCTTGGCCAAGTAGGTGCTCAGTTAATTCTGCTGAGGCAAAGAGTCTTCACTGATTAGAGCTCTGAAAAGAAGACAGTGTCTTGGGGAGGGGTCTTACACTTGCAAATGACATCCCAGAGTATGAACTTAAGGAAATCTGTGAAATGAAAAGTTGTCACGTGTGAACACTGACAACTTCTACCTGCTTTTCTGTGACAAGGAGGTTCACAAAATGGGGCTTGCATGCCCTCCCTTCACCCCACTCCTTTCCAAATGCTACTGGGGCAGTCAGGCCCACGGCAGATGCCTCGCCAAGGAGGCAGTGGGCCCAGGGCTGAACAGGGCCCCGTTCATTGCTGTTTAACTACCTCTGCCCTTTCCCTCAGGACATAGCAAGAAAGAGCAGAGGAAGCAGGTCATGGGCATCGGTGCTGTTTGGGGAGACCATCTCCTGGCCTTGATATGGTGACAGAAAAAGGATGTTACAGCAACAAGGAAGGAATCGCACGGTGAAAACACACAGCTCCCAGTCAAGAGGAACGGCCTGAACTTGCCCCACGGCAGGAAAGGGAAGGCTGATTGATTCGCTATGGTTCCCAGGACAACTGATTGGGATTTGACAGTAAGTGGGGGAGGGGAGCCTGCAATTCCTGCCAGTTGGGCTGGACCCAGAGTCAAAAGCTGCTGGGTCAGGGCGAGAGAGGAGGTCCTTCCCACTAGGCCTTGGGGGAAGCCCCAGTGGAAATATTTGGAAGAACTCGGTGGTTCCACTTGAGAAGTTAGCTCCAACCATGAAGGCCAAGAATCAGTCTTTGCAAAGCAGAGTTGTGCAGGGAAGTGGCTCTCCTGGTTTGCCCACTCTCAGCGCCATGCTCCTGTGTGCAACTGCCAGGCGCGGATACACTTAAACAATTCTTAGGTGTGAGGGTAGAGAGAGAATTCCTAACCAGAACTAGGAAGGGTTTTACTGGGAATGTTGAATTCACACTATGAAATGAAAACTATATACAGTAGACTCTCAGTTAACTGGCATCCATGGGGATTGGTAGATGCTGAATAAAGTGTGTGTGTGTGTGTGTGTCTGTCTGTGTGTGTGTGTGTGTGTGTCTGTGTGTGTCTGGATGTATTTGTTATAGAGGAATATGCAGTAGGCTGTCCATTATATAGTATGCCTAAGATCTGCTTTCTCCAATTGCTCTAAAAAACATCTATTACATGCTATTGAATAATGGGTTGTTTCTGTGTTTTCATAACCTTGAACTTTACGTTTTTCCCCACTCATGACATTCCATGTCTCTGTCCATCTGTTTCTGTCCTCCACGTGTTGGTGTTCGGTACCTTTGCGGATCTGCAGCCAATCCCGTGGTGACCTTGAGGATACAGCATGCCGAGTGACAGATGGCTGCGGGACCAAGGAGAGTTAAGAACAAGTGGGGACCCATGGGGCACCTCTGCTCCTGTCTGTCATCATATTGTATCATGACTAACTTCTGGAAATGATAGCTGCTGCTTCACCTTAGTCTTCCACATCTCATGCAAGTTCCTCTTTTGGCAGAGTTTCTCCTGGAACCATACAACAAAAGGGTTCTGGGAAATCTAATTCCAGCTTACCTGAGTTGGCACAGCAGAAGGAAACACACAGTTGGGCTCTTGTGAGATTATTCTGTCGGTCACATTGGCAACAGCTGCGTTGGAATGAGGCGGTGCATCAGCAATACAGCAGACTCTCTGTTAACCAGATCTCAAGCAACCAACACTTTCAAGCAACTGGCCAAAAAAAGTCAAAGAAACAATACTACGTTTATCCAGCATGGGTGCTGGTTAACTGAGAGTCTACTGTAATCAGAAGTCTACCTGTTGAGCACGACATCGGAGCAAAGGTGGTGGGCTGGATGATTTTTTTTTTTTGCTTTTTGGTATGTGGGTAGTTCCCTGGCTGGGAATCGAACCCAGGCTGCAGCACTGACAGCGCCAGCACCGAAGCCTTAACCCACTACACCACCAGGGAACTCCCCTGGATGATTTTAAGACAACTTCAGCTAAGAAAGCTTGATGCATTTCCCCCACCATGATGTGGCTCACCTGAGAGTGGGGCCATAATCCTTGTGATCCATTGGCTAGAATGCCTTTTTCTCTGGAAAGTGCTGGAATGAACACTGCCAATGCCTGCCCCTGTGACTCAGAGTTAGTGAGAGAAATTTATCTTGTTGGATCAATTCACTTATCAAGTGACCCACACATGTACCTCCCTACAAAGGGGTATACCTGCTCTTCTGGGGTCAGAAGCTACGATATAAATTAAGTAGAGCACACAAAAACTTGCCTGATGGGTCACAGTCACAGGGTCACAACTCAGAATGGCACGTCCACAAAGCTGGACCTCGTCCGCACATTTTCAGTGGACAATGGGGGTGAAAGCAGGACTCTTCAGTCTCTGTCTTGGGTACCTGGGTGAACACCAGACCTTAAAGCCAGGAGGGATGTGCCAAGAGAGCTCAAGGGACAGGAGGACTCAATGGGTCCCCTCTAGAATGTGAGGCTGGTACCTGATGTCCACTGGTATAGAAATGACGTGACTGAACCCCCCTGCCTGGTGCCAGAATGACAAGAGAAACCAACCGGGTCCTCACCCCCTGCAGGAGGCCGGCCTGAGCTGTAGGTGGAGCAGGGAGGTTTCACAATGGACTCAGCTGCAATGTTATTCTCCTGGACAGGACTTCTAAATTTTTTAAATGAAAGCATGCTTGTGAATTAAAGTAACTGGAAAACTTATTATCCAAGAATGTCTGAAAAAGTTATGGGACTGACCTGAGGGCCCCCTCGCCCCCCACCCGCACGTCCACACCCCTGAGGGTAGAGAACTTTTCAATGAGGTCTTCTTAATGAAAGGGGTGGGAAAGGATAAGATTATGTTCTGCTTGTACCCACGAAATCTGCTCATCAGGTGTGATGGTGCCCTGCACTGCTTTGTGCCACTCGACACAAGACGTAGGACCCATTTGGATGAGTACACAACCAGAATGTCCAACCTGCGGCCCAGGACGACTTTGCACATGGCCCAACACAAATTCTTAAAGTATTGTGAGTTTTTTTGGTGACCCTTATTTTTTTGGTGACCCTTTTTCGTTTGTTTGTTTAGTTCATATTGTCAGTGTGAGTGTAGTTTATGTGTGGCCCAAGACAATTCTTCTTCCAGTGTGGCCCAGGGAGCCAAAAGGTTGGACACCCCTGCTATGCACCATCTAAACAGGTGAGCTGAAGTCTCCGAGCCTTCCGGGTGCAGGTGTGGATGGCCACAGTGAATACCTCAGAAGGAACTTCTACGTGTTTGAAATGAGACCATGCCAGGCATCTAGTGGGTACTCAATAAAAGGAGGAACCTGAGTAGCAACCTCACGTCCCTCCACCGGTAAGGGGGCTCCCCAACTTAGACAAAATGACTTACTGCGTGCAGGACAAAACTCAGCGAACAGCAGCGCTTGTCCTGATGACCAAACAGCAATGAACGGCTCAAGTGCAAACTAAAACAGGCATTCTGGACGCGCTGCGTGCTCGTAAGGCTCTTCTCAGCAGGGTCTGGGTTACAGGAAGCAGTCACACCCCGAGTCGGTGCTCTAACTTTTGGTGGAAAATGACAAGAAGAGAGTCATTCCTATCACGGAGGATCCCCTGTCACGGAGGATCCGTTCACACTGGCCTTTGGGGTTCAAGGGCGAAGGCCAGGCACTCTGGGGCAGGGAGGCTGGGCTGAGACGCGGACCCCGCCCAAGCCCTAAGGCCCCTATGGGTTCCACTTCTTGGCAGAATGCTAGGGAGGCAGCACAGCGGCACAGGCTTTGCATTCTAAGGACCTGGTAGCTGCCCCCGCTCTGCCGTGGGATCTCCCGGGATTACATGAGAGGGTGCCTGCCAAGTGCACTCAGTGGTCCTTCTGGTCTCCATCTTCTCTTCTCTGTCTTCTTCAGCGTTTTCGGCAGTGCTTCTCTTTCTCTCTCTGAGGCCCAGCTCCCCTCGACGACTCCTCTCTCCCTCCGTCCTGATTTGGGCTCCCCCGTGATTGACGTGCAGGCCCCACTCTGTCTATTTGGCCCTTGACCCCCTGGTGGGGGTCTCCTTGTGTTTCCTCTCCTGCTGCTCTCTCCTCCCTCCCGGTGGCTGCCTCATTCACCCTCTCCCTGTCGCCTTCCCTGTCTGTCTTTCCCCCTGTCCCCGCCTTCTCTGTCTCGCCCCATTCTCTGCTTTCACGTGGCTCTGCCCATCTGCACGGAGGTACGCTCTACCCAGACACTTGCCCTCCACGCTCCTTGGCCATCTGGCTGCATTTCCGGGCTGCCACCAGGCCAGCTGCCAGGGGAGACGGCAGGGATGGAGACGGAAGGAAAGCCAGGCTAAGGGTCTCCCAGCCTGCCAGGGCAAGGGACTGTCTTGGTGTCCCTCTGTGTCCATTTCGGCCACAACATGACCCACGTATTGGGAAAGATAACTTTGGTCTCGGGAATTCAACCGATTCATTGACACGTGCTCACCTCGAATACTGACATTCACGAAAACAAGGACTGAGCTTCACTGTCCCCAGCCCTCGGGCTAGGGAGAACTATCCTCATGTTTGGCTCTCCCCTCCCTTCTCTTGTTCTGCCGGTTGTTCTAGAAGCAAGGATGGCCCTTGGTGGTGCATGGCAGAAGACAGGTCATTGAGGATAGCTGGTGTGGCCAGGACAATTGGTGGCCCCGGTCCTCTCTGTCTGGCGTTCGCCAGAAAAACAGGCATGGCCAATGCTGACTGCCATGGCCCTTCCATCCGTACGTGCGGACATAGAGGTAAGTGACGGCTGCCTCGTTGCCCCCTTGGCCAGGTGACGACACATGAGGAAGGCCCGGCGTATCAGCTGGCACAGATCAGGGTGTCAGACTGCTCGTTTCCATTCCCTTAAATGGTAGAGATAACGAGGAATCACAGCTCGGGAGCGGGCAGCATCTGGAGGGTGGGAGGGCCGCTCTCCTGACGCAGAAACCTGCCTCCTCCGGTGTGATCCCTCCACCGACGGGGAACTCAGGCCCTACCTGCCCCTGCAGTTTGGATTAGCTGTCATTGCTAGTCCCATTACGCCTGTTCGCCTGGGCTAGCTTACCACCAAACTTAGCACCAAACTTACCCATGCTGGAACTACATGGGAGAGGTCTGCTTGTTTCCCCTTGGGGCCGACTTTCTTAAATCCGAGGTGACTTTCTGTGACTTTTTGGTGTCCCTTCTTGAGAGGAGACATCCATCTTAAATGACTCAGTGTCCTGGCTCCTGACTTTTCTTGGGGTCTGACAGGTAACGTCAGGCAGAGACAGCGCTGTGTGGGGAACGCTGTGGGGTGACTCTGGCCTGTCACTCCACCTGTCTCGGCTTTTTCATCTGTGCAGCGGGGCTATCAGTGACATAAGCAAAGGCTGAGCACCGTGCTCGGCCCATAGGAAGTTAGTAATCATTGCTTTCCTGATCCCACTTGTCCAGACACAAATGATTTGGCCGCATCCCTCTCAAAAGTGTGACTTTGAGAAGTGAAAGTGGTCACTTTTGAAATCTAGGTTGGACCCCAGGAGTGGCCACCCCTAGCTTCTGTGATTTTGGATACGTTACTTCCACCATAAGCAGCTTCGGGCAGCTTTGCTTGGACAAGTCCCTTGTCCTGCACCCCCAGCCCCCGCAAAGAGAAATTTCCCTCTTGCTAGAGTCAGCTCTGTGCACCTTCAAACAAAATATTCCAGGCACAGTCTGCAACATGCTCTTCCGGAAGGCGAAGATCGCTTCCCTCTATCAGTGCAAACGAAGGAGACACCCCGGGTGCGGAAACGGTACGAGCAGGCAACAGAAAAGTCACGGCCACACACGAACAGAGGTAACCCACCCATCTTTCCCCGGGGTTTTCCTTTCACAGTCACTTGTATTTGTGCACGGCACCTCTGAGTGTTGGCCGGGTGGTAGCAGGTGCCACAGGTTTACAAAAGAAAAGAAAAATTTAGCGTTGAGAAGGCTCTATCCGTTGGCTTCATTGTTTCTGTCGGTGGAGAAACGGTGTTGGGGATTCGGCTGCAGGTCCTGGGTACCTTGGTCCCTTTGAGGAATGCCACTTGTCTGGAAGAAGTGAGGAGCTTCTTGTCAGGGAGGTCCGGGCAAGTTCTTCCAAGCACTGATGCTTGGACTCTTAAAGAAAGAAGAGTCCCTTTCCAAATCTTAGTTCTTCCCACATTTGCATATTCTCTCTTTTGGTAACGGCCTTTATTTGCATATATTTTTAATGTGAGAGGCTATAAGGACTTCATGTAGCAGTCTTTATTGTTTTGCTTATTTTCATTTCATGAAGAGCTCTTTGTGTTACTGCAAGATCTTTACAACCGGGGTGTCTAACCATTCGGCTTTCCTGGGCCACGTTGGAAGATCTGTCTTGGGCCACACATAAAATACACCAGCACTAATGATAGCTGATGAGCTAAAAAAAGGTCCGTGCATAATTTTCGTAGTGTTTTAAGAAAGTTTATGAATTTGTGTTGGGCTGCACTCAAAGCCATCCTGGGCCACATGTGGCCTGTGGGCCGCAGGTTGGACAAGCTTGCTTTATAGTGATCTAAGTTTAAAAATATAAATACAGTATTACTTCATATGGACGAAGAGTACCACATAAGGTTTCTATTGCTGTCCCCCAAATTACTGCGGCTTAATACAATATAAATGCATTCCCTCAAAGTTGTATAGGTCAGAAGTCTGGGCTTCACAGGCTAAAAGCAAGTGTTAGTGGCCTGGCCTCTTCCCTGGGGGATAGCCTGCTTCCAAGTTTACTCAGGTTGTGAGCACAATTCCGTTGCTTGCCGTTGTAGGGCTGAGGTCCCGTATCCTTGCTGGCTGTCGGCTGGGGCCAGCTCTTAACTCCTTGTGGCCTCATTCTGGGTCTTGCCTGCTGGCCCCTCCAACTCAGAGCCGCGATGGTGCATTAAATCCTTCTCATACTAGGAATCTCTCTGACCTCCCCTCTGCCCCATTTTTCTGTTTCAGCGAGAGAAAATTCTCTCTTTTTAAAGGCTCATATTAGAACCCCGAGTCCACCTATTCAGGATAATCACTCTATTTTAAGATCTATAACCTTAATTACATCTGCAAAGTCAGTCCCTTTTTTCATGTCATGTAACATACTTGTAGGCTCCAGGGACTGAGGAATGAACCTCTCTGGGAAGCCATTATTCTGTTTACCGCCAACACTTAGGCTAATCATTACCTGTTGTTGAATATTGAGATAGTTGGTAGGTATTTCATTGTTTATTATTGTAGATAACACTGCAGTGTATGCTCTTGTCACTTAGTTAAATTGTCACTAGATAAATTTATCTTGTCACTAGATAAATTCCTAGGGGGGGATTACTGGTCGAAATTATGGACATCTTTACAATTTGATATTTATTACTCTGCTTCCCTGAAGGGTTGTACCTGTTTATTACTTCTGGTGTTCGTTTGAATCTGTTCACCTCTACCTTTTCCCTAGCTGAGTGTTAGCAAAAGCTGTAAAAAAGAGATCACAGAGTATTCTATTAATTGGGCGTTTTTGTCTTCCCAATAAACTGTGGACAAACAATGGACATACAAATTTGAAGACAGGGACCATCATTGTCTCTTACCCCGGGTGCTTTGGGACGCTGAGATCCTCGCTGGAGGTCGTGGTACGTAGCATCCAGCGTGTGCCAGCTTGTGACTACTGACTGTGCGTATCTCCTTTCAACTTTGCACTAGTGATGTCAAGTTGGAAGCCTAACTCACCACGATGGGAATATTTACACTACAGAAATCGACAAACACTACAAAATAATGCTACCTTTTTTTCCTTGGGAGCTATTGGTTGATGGGTCATCAGTGTGTCTTTCAGGTTTTGTAGTTGTCCTTGGGGTTCTAGGAATTCACTTCCGGTGTCAAACAGATTTTGGAGGGTACCATCTGAAAAGGAATAAGAGGGGGGCAATATTTTCAGACAGCAGCTTGGTATAAGGAACAAGCGCAGATTTGGAAACGCGAAGATCTTGTTTCAAATACTGGTTCCACAAAACTACAAACGTTGGATGTGAGGCAAGTTGCCAAACTTCTCTAAATCTTAGTTTCTTTAACTGAAAATGAGGAAATTCATACCTACCTCATGAGATATTTTGGGAGATTGAGTAATATATTGATATAAGTAATGCAAAAGGTATCCAAACAAAAATATGTTATGATGGTCTAAGTATAAATCCCTGAAGGGGTTGCCAGCTCCCTTATGTCAAGTAAGTAAGTGGCTCGATCATATTTTATCACTCCCAAAACACTGTCATTTCTGCCTTGCATTTGGGCTGCATTTGCAATATCCAGAGATGCAATGGTTAATACAGTCAACAAAAATAAGGCCTCTAATTCCCATTCTCTTGCTCCAAATTCTCAGGGAGACTGTAAATTAAGGACCAGGATACATGCCTCATTTACATCAAGACCCTGAGCACTACTTGAATTAGTTTTCTTATTTCACAACCAGTCATTGATTCGAAATATTTACTGAGCTGCTACTTTTTGGGTAGTAAAATACTTTTATTTCCACAGCACTGAAGAGTTACAAAGGAAGTTCACACCCATGATTTTATTAAAACCTCAGAACAATGAGATGAGTTAGATATTATTATCCCCCATTTTAGAGATGAGGACATTGTTGCTCAGAGGAGAGAAGCCACTTTCCCAGGGTAGCACAGCTAGTAAAATGCTGTGACATCAATCATTCCTTCCCCATGAATAAAAACGAGTATGCCTTGTTCACCAGCCACTTGATTGGTTAGCTCAGTTACGTCAATTAATTTGTGGTGATGATTTACATTTATTTGCACAGCGTAACTGCTGTTTATGAAAAGAATTCACAAAATACTGCTTCATGTATTATCTCAACTGAGCCTCACAAAAACCTATGAGGTACAAGAAGGAACTAAGGGGCTGAGGGGGAAGAAAGAGGATATTAATTGAGTACCTACTATGCACCCAGCATATTAATATAGTAATTGTAATATATTAATATAATTTTAATATACTAATATTAATATGCTATCATATGAATATAACTTGGGGTTCCTAGAGTGTTGAGTCAGAGGCAATGCTCGTGTGGTGCTGTTTCACAGAGAAGTGTATGTAATCCAGGGAAGCAAAAGTGAGGGAAAAAGGGAACTGAGACAGCGGAAGGGGAAAAGCAAGTATAAGATGACACTTTCTGCAGCTGGCTACCACGTCTCAGGAAAACATAGTAGGTTGCTTGGCCATGTGGGACATCTTAAAAAGGATCACTCTGATTTGGCCCACTTTTTCCTGTCTCCTGATTTTACTAATGGGCAAAAACCCTCCTAAGGTTATTAGCTCCAATTTCTGGGCTCTGTTACTCACCTTTGCTGGGCAGTCACTGGGAAAGGCCAGAGCATTTGTAGGCCTGGTTAGGTTGGTCCTGAGGTGGCTTCTACTGGGGCAAGCACAATATAAGCCATGCTGAGTCAGGTCCTTGCTGTAGTGGAGAGATTGAGACAATTGTTAATGTTAGGGGATGGTATAGCTGAGGTGGTGGCATCTAGGCAGCTTTGTGACCATGAGCATGATGTGAGCTTTCACTGGAGGACAGGCAGGGATGAGCAGACCTGGGCTGGACCACACAATAGGTTCAGACCATAAAAACATTTTCATTTCATCTGTATCATACTCCTGAGAGACAGATGTTGCTCTTCACAATTTGTCATGTGGAACTCTCTGGGGTTAGGAGGTAGGATGGGCACTAACTATAGGCCTATGTGGCTGCACAATCTGTGCTCCTTCCATCTTCATTTGGCAAAGTATGAATTGTTGTCCTTCATTATTTTTATTACTATTTTTTTCAAACAGAAAATGTGAGAATTGAGCATATTTATTTCATCCATATTTCTAAAGTCACAGAAAAATAGAGTCGTCATCATACTGCTTGCTCTATGAAGAAGGGTATTTCTGAGATTCCAGCTTGCTCCTGACCCTTGTTGGGACTCAGGGCCTAAGTGTGGATTGGCTTTTGTTGAAAGAACCTTACATGCCCTTTGCAATGAGCACTGTGGCCCCAGGCTCTTCCTGGGTGCCATCTTGCTTCCTCTTCCTCCCTAAACTGTCTGTGCTCCCTACCCCAAAGAGTGACAATCTCCTTCACCTAGGAGTACTGCTGCCATACACCTTCCAGATTCAAGAAATATTCTTCTAAAATGTTAATCTGGCTAAATCACTCTTCTCAGAAAAATGTTTCAATTGCTCTAATGATAAAGTCTACACCATTGAGCTCCCATGGTTGAATTCTTGCCTTGCTTCTTCATCTCATCTCTTAGAACCCTTCCACTCCACAACTTATCTTTCAACATAGAGAAATTTCCTATACTTTCATGCCTCCATGCCCCTTTTCATGCTGTTTCTTCTTTTGAAAAGGCTTTTTGCCCTCAATCCTTTAAGAGCTTCTGTTTATTCACCAACACTGTCCTCAAATGTTTCCCATTTTCTAAAGTCATCCGTGGTTCTCCTGTTTCATCAACACACTTTCCCAAGGCTTTATTTTTACCCCATCCAGTAGCAATAATCACAGAATCTCATTCATTTTAGGTGTCCTTTTCTCCCTGTAGTTGGGGCAGGGATGATGCTTTATTCTACTCAGTACCATGGTGTCTAGTACAGAGACTGGGTCATATCAGGAACTCAATGACTGTTGGTTGACATAATTTAAGTCTCTAGATTCCTCCTTGGGTGACTAAGACCCTCAACAAAAAGCAGATGCTTATGAATTACCATTGTATTCTTATTATTTGATATATCTTTCACCCCAAAGACCCTCAGATCCACTGCAGATGTAATTTTGATTATCGAGTGATCACTTCTTCACCCTAAGGTTACAAAGATGTTTCCTTGAATATTTGATTAAGTACAAATCTGCATATATAAAGGGTGAAACTGTATCAGTCAAGACAAAGAAACACTATTGAGGAGCAAAAATTGAACAATCCCAGAACTCAAAAAAGAATGAGAGACATTCCAATTCCAACTAGTCACAGTGGAGAGACTTTGTTGAACACACAGAACATTCAATAAAGACACCAGGAAGGTCACTTCTTAGCAGTATGACACCATGGACAGAAATGAATAAATGGAAATATGCTTTTGTAAGATTATTACATTCAACATGAAATAATATAACACTTTCAAATATAGACTGTTATAGGTTAATATAAAGATATATAGTTTAAATCCTAGAACAACCACTAAAAATTAAGCAAATAAAGGAGATAAAATGTAATACTAAAGGATACTAAATTATTTCAAGAGAAGGCAGGAAAAAAGGGCATAAAAGGAATAGAGACTGAATAGAACAAATAAAAACAAATAGGAAGATGGTCAGTTTCAACCTAAACATACCAATAATTATATTATATGTAAGTGCTCTGAGCACTCCAATTAAAAGGCAAAGGTTGTCCCACTGTGTAAAAAGGCAAGATATAATATTATGTGATCTTCAAGAAACACACATTAAATATAAAAACATGTAACATTAAAAAGTAAGGGATATAAGATGATGGAAAGAGAAGTCACATTAGGTCGTGAACTTATTATACAACAAGTTGACAAGGCACTGTAGAACTGTATGCCTGAAACCCATGTAATCCTTGCTAACAGATGTCACCCCAGTAAGTCTAACAATAAAAATGAATTTAAAAAAAGTAAGGGATAAAAAAATGTACCCTGCAAACTTTAAGTATAAAATGCTGGACTAACTATTAACAAGGAATATTACCAGAGATGAAGAGGGATGTCTCATAATAAAAGAACAAATATGTCAGGAAGACCTAACATTTGCAAATGTATGCATACCCACTTACAGAACTTCATGAAGTTAAAACTTCTGGAATTAAAAAAAAAAGAAATACACAAACTCATAGATATTATTGTAGTATTAAACACTTCTATCTAAGTAATTGGTAGGATAGTATGTAAAGAAATCAGTTATATTACAAAATGCCAAGCAATGCTGTTAACCAACTTTATGTAATTGACAATCACAGAACATTACACCAAATAATGGAAGAATACACCTTTTAAGTACACAGGAACATTCACTTATACAGGTTGTAGTATGGACCACAAAACAAGTCTCATAAATATAAAGGGATTTAAATCCTACATATCAATAGTATTTTCTAACCTCAGCAAAATTAAATTAGCAACACGTAACAGAAAGATATCTGGAAAGTTTTCCAATTAATAAAATGTAAACAACTCATTTCTAGATAACTCAGCGTTAAATAAAGAAATCACACACAAAAATTAGAAAATATATTGAACTGAATTATATTTTCAAGAACCTAATATGTGTGGGATGCAGCTGTAGAAATCCCTTAAAGAAAATTAATAGTTTTAAATGTTTATATTAAAAGAGAAGAAAGGTTCATATATGCTGTGAATGGTCTCAGATTTCCCCCTACTTGCATGCTAACAAATTAGTTGCCACAGTTTCATGAATGCTGGCAGGGACATGACACTCCTGGGTTAGAAACAAAGGACTTGGTTATGTACAGCAATAGCAGTAGTCAGAGTATCAATCAGTATTTGTGATGACTTTGTGAGTTCCAATTCCCACAGGGTGATGAAGGAAGTGCCAGATGACACCTAAGCATGCAGTGAGTTGCATCACAGGAGACGAAACCCAAACTTAGCAAAACTGGATCTTTCATAATGGATAGTAGCCTATGTGATCTTTGCTCCAGAGGGAGACATAGTATTTATTATATTGAACAGTAAACACACCTGCCTTTGCTTTGGCAGGAGACCCTATATTCTCCATGACTGTTTGCCATACAAACATCCTGGAAAAGATAGTCCAGAACTAAGGTAATTAGTGCCTCTGTTTGCAAGATAGGCAGATACAGGAGATCCACAGAGACCCTTCAACAGGATCTAAACCAATGATCTGGACTTCCATTTTAAGAAACAAAAAAGAAGAGCATATTTAATCCAAAATAAGCTGAAGGAAGAAAGTAATATAGGTCAGAACAGAAGTAAATAAAATAGAAACAAACTAAAAATAGCAAAAACAAAAATTAAAAGCTCATTCTTTGAAAAGATCAGTAAAAATAATAAACTTCAAACTTAATCAAGATAAAAAGAGAGAAGATGGAAATGATCAACACCAGCAATAAATGAGGGGCTGTCTGTACAGATCCCATGAAGATTAAAGCCCAAACTGACCTACAGATTCAGTGTAATCACAATAAAAATGTCAACTTTATTTTTTTGTCAATCCTAAAAATATATTTAAAAATGCAAAAATCTAGACTAGGCTAAAACAATTTTGAAGAACAAAGTTCAAGAATACATACTGCCTGGTACTTAATATCCAGCAATAGTCAATATAGTATAGTATCAGCATAAGAATGGGTATATAGATTAATAGAATGAACTAGGCAGTCCAGAATGTGTGGTTGATTGATTTTCAACAAAAGGATCAAAGAAATCCAATGGGGAAAGGATAACCTTCTTAATAAATGGCAACAGAATAATTTAGTAGCTACATTAAAAAGAAAAATACTTTAATTCTTACCTCACACAACAATAAAAAATTAACTTGAAATGGATCAGACACCTAAACATGAGCTAAAACTTTTCACTCTTTTATGTGTTTCTAGAAAAACACATAAAAGGAAACGTTTTCAGTCTTGGTATAAAAAATTTCTTAGATACCACACAAAAATATCTGATAAAGGAAAAAAAATACAAAGGCTGCATTTCATCAAGAGTAAAATCTTTATTCTTCAAAAGGCACCATTTATAAAATGAAAAGGCAAGCCACACACTGGGAAAAAATAAACAATATACAAGGGCTGTCTGGAAAGTATCCAGCCATGTAATATAAAAAATAGAGGCATTTATGGCTGGATTTTTTCCAGACAGCCCTCATATATCTGACAAAGAACTTATATCCAAGATATATGTTTGCCTATCTATCTGTATCTATTTATTATCTATCTATCTATCTATCTATCTATCTATCTATCATCTATCTCACAACTCATAATTAGACAAACAGCCTGGCCCTAATCTTAAAAATGTACAAAAGCTTTTAATAGACTTGACAAAACAGGATGACCAATAAGTGCATAACAGTGTTAATCAACAGAGAAATGTGAATTGTAACTTCAATGGGATACTAATACACATTCATTAAAATTAAAAAGATCAACAATATTGAGTGTTGGTGAAGTGTTGGAGCAACTGGAATTCTTATACAGTAATGGTGGGAAAGTAAAATGGTAAAATAACATTGGAGAACTCTTTGACAGTTTTCTATAAAATTAGACATACATTCACTATGTGACTCAGCAATTCTACTCCTAGGTATTTCCCCCCAAAAAATAAAAATAATTTTTACCTCAGGCTTGTAAATGAATGTTCATAGCAGTTTTATTTACAAGGCCTCAAAATTGGAAACTATACAATGTCAACTGACTGGTGAATGAATAAACAAGTTGTGGTATATCCATAAAATGGAATTGTACTCTGTAATCAAAAGCAGCTAAGTACTTATGCAAGCAAAAAACATGGATGAATCTCAAAAACATTGTGCCGAGTAATAAAAACCTTACACAACAGAATATAAACTGTATGATTCCATTTACCTGAAACTCTAGGGCTGATATAAATAATCTATATCAACAGGAAGCAGATCAGTAGTTTCTTGGAGCTGGTAGTAGAGATGGGAAGAGGCAAAGGGGCATGAGAGAACTTTTTGGGTTGATGGAAACATTCTCCATCTTGAGTGATGGGTGTATGTATTTTGTCAAAACTCATCAAATTGTACACTTTTTTTTTTTTTTTTTTGCTTTTTGGTATGTGGGTAGCTCCCTGACTGGGGATCAAACCCAGGCCGCAGCACTGACAGCGCCGGTGCCGAAGCCTTAAGCCACTACACCATCAGAGAACTCCTAAATTGTACACTTTTTAAATGGATGCACCAGGCAGGAGAGAGTAGGTCTAAAGCTTGGTACAAACTGAGTTGTCTGAGGTTGGAGGGAAGAGAGGTTCTGATCACAGCTTAGCCTCTGCCATTCAGACCACCTCTGGTTTTTAAAAATCAAAAGAACCACCAGGAAACTCTTAGAAACAATAAGTGAATACAGTAAAGTCGCAGGATACAAAATCAATGTACAAAAATCATTAGCATTTCTATATACAAACAATGAATCTTCAGAAAAAGAAATGAGAGAGTCAATACCTTTTGTTATTGCAACAAAAAGAATGAATTACCTGGGAATTAACTTAACAAAGAATGTGACAAACTTACAAAAAGGAAAACTATAAGACAATTTTTAAGAAATTGACAAGGACACAAAGAAATAGAAAGATATTCTGTGTTCATGGATAGGAAGACTCAACATTGTTAAAATGGCCATATTACCCAAAGCAATTTACAGATTTAATGCAATTCCCATCAAAATACTACAATCATACTTTCACAAAATAGATTTTAAAAATTATCAGATTTGTATGGAACCACTATAGACCTTAAATTGAGAAACAATACTACACAAAAAGAATAAGGCTAGTGGTATCATACTCCCCCATTTCAATTTATACTACAAAGGATCAATAATCAAAACAGCTTGGTATTGGCAGAAAAACAGACACATGGACCAATGGAACAGAACTGAAAACCCAGAAATAAATCCACAAATATATGGACAAGTAATTTTTTATAAGAGAACAGAAAACTATGCAATGAAGAAAAAACAGCCTAGCCTCTTCAGTAGATGGTGCTGGGAAAACTGGAAAAACACATGCAAAAGAATGCATCCGAACTGTGAACTCTCACCATATACTAAAATTAACTCAAAATGGATTAAATACCTCATGTAAGACCTGAAACAATAAACTGTATAGAAAAAAACTTATAGACCTAGGGCTCAAGGAAGACTTCATGAACCTGACCTCAAAGGCAAGGGAAGTAAAAGCAAAAATAAATGAATGGGACTACCTCAAACTAAAAAGCTTCTGCACAGCAAAAGAAACCATCAACAAAACAGAAAAACAGTCAACTGAATGGGATAAAATATTTGCAAACAATGCATCTGATAAGGGTCTAATATTTAAAATATATAAAGAACTAATATAACTTAACAACAAAAAAAAACAAACAACCCCATTAAAAAGTGGGCAGAAGAACTAAACAGACACTTCTCCCACAAAGAAATGCAAATGGCCAGCAGACATATGAAAAAATGCTCATCCTCATTGGCTATCAGGGAACTGCAAATCAAAACCACAATGAGACACCACCTCACACCTGTGAGAATGGCTGTTATCAACAAGACAAGGAATAACAAGTGCTGGAGAGGATGTGGAGAAAAAGGAACTCTGGTACACTGCTGGTGGGAGTGCAAACTGGTACAACCACGGTGGAAGGCAGTGTGGAGGTTCCTCAGAAAATTGGGAATGGAGTTACCATTTGACCCAGCAATCCCCCTTCTGGGGATCTACCCAAAAAATTTGAAAACCTTCGTCCGCAAAGACGTATGTACCCCAATGCTCATTGCCCCGCTGTTCACAGTGGCCAAGACATGGAAACAACCAAAGTGCCCTGCGACAGATGACTGGATAAAGAAGCTGTGGTACATATACACAATGGGATATTATTCAGCTATAAGAAAAGATGAAATATTGCCATTTGCAAAAAAATGGATGGACCTGGAGATCATCATGCTTAGTGAAATAAGCCAGACAGAAAAAACAAGGAACTGCATGACTTCACTCATATGCGGAATATAAAACTGAAAGCAACAAATAAACAAACAAACAAACAAACAAACAAACAAACAAAAACTCATGGACACAATCAATAGTTTAATGGTTATTTGGGGGCAAAAGGGTATGGGGTAGGAGAAGAGGGAGGGGGTATGAGCAGAGGGAGGGGGAGCTAAATATATGGTGATGGAAAGAGAACTCACACAGGGTGGTGAACACATAATACAACACATAGACAATGCACTGTAGAATTGTACACCTGGAACCTATGTAATTCTTGCTAACCAATGTCACCCTATAAGTCTAACAATAAAAAAAATATTTAAAAAATCAAAAGAAAAGGGAACCAGTCTTCAGTGCAGACATGGCCAAGTTCAAGAACCACACCATGCACAAACAGTCCCGGAAATGGCACGGAAATGGCATCAAGAAAGCCTCATCACAAAGATGTGAGTCTCTTAAGCAGGTGGACACCAAGTTCCTGAGGAAAATGCACTTTGCCAAGAAGCACAAGAGAAGGGCCTGAAGAAGATGCAAGTCAATGATGCTAGGACCGTGAGTGCAATTACTGAGGCTCTCAGGCCCTTGCAAAACCCAAGGCGGTCCAGCCAAAGATCCCAAAGGGCATCAGGTGCAAGCTCAGTCGACTTGCCTGCTTCACCTGCCCCAAGCTTGGGAAACATGCTCGTGCCCTTATTGCCAAAGGTCTTGGGCTCTGCCGGCCAAAGGTCAAGGCCAAGGCTCAAACCAAGACTCTAGCTGAGGCTACAGCTCTGATTCTATCTCAGTGTCAGGCTCCCAAAGTTGCCCAGGCCTGAACAAAGTCTCCAGAGTAGAGGCCTCTGTCTGCAGATATGAGGATGGGAGGACCCCTGGGCTGCTGCCTGCATGAGGCTGGTGTCCTCCTGTACTATTTGTACAAATAAACCTGAGGCAGGATCTGTCAAAAATAAAAACCAAAAGAAGAATACTCTGTGACATGTGAATATCACACAGAATTCATATTACAGTGTCCACAAATAAAATGTTATTGGGACACAGCCATGCTCATTCATGCGCATATTGTATATTGCTGCTTCCAACTACAATAGCAGAATTGAGTAGTTGGCAACAAAGACCACTGGGCCTGCAACGCCTAAAATATTTACACTCAGTCCTTTACAGAAAATGTTTGTCTACCCCTACTCTAGAAAAAGTTACAACTCACAGCCTGTATCCTGGTAATCCAGCTGTTTGAAAATCATCAAAGTGCAAGTCTTTCTTCGAAAATTGTCTTTGTAAATTTTGAGCTAATCCCAGTAAGTCCCCCTAACCAGGGTGGGTCTGCTGCTGTCCCATTCATTGTTTTCTCATCGGTGCGCCATGGTTGCCAGCACGTGGCTTGGCTCAGCACCGTCTTCTTAGGAAAGCTGCCTGATGCCTTTGTTGTTCTGGGCATTCCCATTCATATTTTCATCAGGCCTGACCCTGCCTGGCTTGCAAAATCTGATGGGATCTCTGCCTGAGGAGGGATGGTGGAAGGCAGTGGAAGTGCCACTCAAAAGAGGTGGTAACCTCTGAGCAGAGGGCAGGCAGCAGGGCGATGGGAGGCACCTCGTGCCTGCACACCTGGGCTGTGATCGCTTAGCTCTTGGGTTTGCTGAGCCACGAGCTCACACGCAGCTCGAGACAACTCAGTCGTGTTTCCAGGAAAGCTGAACAGTTTAGGATTCCCCAGGAAGATATTTGCGGGGGAGATGGTGGCTCTGGGGACAAGAGACTTCTCCATCTGGGCTGGAACGTTGTGCTGGGTATCTTGGCAGGAGCTGAGCTGGGTAAACAGCTTCACTACCGACCCATAAGCTGCATGAGGAGTGAGTAGGTGTCAGAGCTGGGCTTTTGCTTTCGGACGCTCACCTAATCCTTAGACCAGCAGGGAGGCGGCTGAGATGCAGCGGAAACACCGTGTTTGATGCCAGAAGGATATGTCACTTATAGCTGTGTCATTTGGAGCCATTGATACCACTTCTCGGAGCGTTGTATATGAGGTCCTGCTTAGTTCATGGGGGAGCTGAGAGGATCACAGCAAATAAGGCAGGTGAAGAATTTTGTGAACCGCAAAGCCCAAGGCAAATGTGAAGGATTATTGCAAGGCAGCCTGTGAGAATCATTCCTCTTGGTGCCCTGCAGTGACCACGGAGTCCCTTGAGGGTTAGGATTGGGTCTTTGGACTTGTAGGAATATCATTTTAGGTCTTTCCTCAAGTGGGACACTCAGATTGTAAGGGATTTGGAAGCCCTTTAGATATCCCATCCACCCCAACGCCAGCTTCTCTGGCAGTGGGCTTCCTCTCCACAACATCCTTGCTAGATGATTCGCCAGATTCTGCTTACATCCTTCCAGGCACAGGGAGCTCACCCCTTGAAAAATAATCTGTTTCATCTTGGCAAAGCTGTGCCCACTGGAAACTTATTATTATTGGGCTGAAATCCACGTGTTGGGCTTTTCCTCATGGGTCTCTTTTACTATTTGCATCTGTTGGGCCCACTCAGAACAAATCCAACAAATGCAGCCTCCAGTCCCAAAACAACCAATCTCTAGCTTTTTATTTCTCCAAAACTCTTGACTATTAAGCGTATTATTTTCCAACCCCCTTGGCACTCTTAAAATACATCAAGGGCTCCAAATATCTTTGTTTTGTACAGACATGTAGCTACTGACATTTACCTTACTAGAAATTAAAACCAAGAAATTTAGAAAATTATGAATTCACTTAAGGGTAAAAATAATAAGCCCATGGTATGTTAAGAGAAATAAACATTTTTATGAAAAATAACTGCAGAGTCCCAAAAATGTTTGGTGGGAGGACTGCCTTGGCTTGCTTTCTTCTGAATGTCTTTAATACCTAGCTTAATGGAAGACAGCGGGGTTCTCCTAACGGCTTCTTCCTGCAATCCGTTGCCATCTATTGTTTTGGTTGGCATGCACAAAGAAAATCTGGCTTCGCATAGATATGCAATGGGAAAAGGGGGGAGTACTTTAATAGCAATTTTAGATAACTATGGGTATGTCCTGTAACCTCCAGAAAAAACCTGCAGACCTGTGAAACCATTTGGGAAGGTAAATAATACCTAAGAGTTATGAAAATGATTTTGACCTCAGGGACTCCGGCATCCTGGAAATCGTGGAAGGATCCCTGCTTCGGCCCCTCACTGGCTGCTAAACCTGATCCCCACATTCACTTCTTGGGAAATGAAGGCTTGTGAGTAGATTAGCCTTAAGGTCCCGGACGGCCCTGAAGGGGGAATGGGCATTGGTAGTAATGGCAGCTGCATGGCAATGCTCCTGTAGTAGCATCGCTGTGAGAAACGACGTACAAGGCTGAGTTGCTATTTCTTTTCACGAGAGAAGGAATTGGAGAGGATGGGAGTAATTCTCATACATAGGTCCCCTATCATGTTGCTCTGAGCAGTGATAATAATAACAAATATTAAAATGTATTTGTTCCACTCTAAGCAATGACTAAGAAAACGCCCGAGTGAATGTGGAGATGTGCTGCAGATTTAAAACATTCCTAGCTCTAAAATGCACTGTTATTGTGTGACTTCCAGCATTGATTCCCTGGGGTGGCCAAGCTTCTCCTCCGAAAACTATGCATGGAGGATTTAAACAAAGGGCCCGTTCTGGGCCATCGGTGCTCCAGGTGGGTTGACTGCTTGGTGGTTTGTTGCAGAGGTAAAAGTGCAATGTCTCCATGGCCTGTGCTTTCCTGTTTCACACACAGAGTTGTGCTCGAGTGCCTGTGGGACTCCAGCGTGGCTGGGATGGGGCAGGTTCAAATAGCAGCAAGCACATTCCCTCGGTGCTCCTGTTCAATGCCGACAGAATTCGCATCCAGCATTTGCTTCACGCTTGTGCTCTAGGCTTGCTGACGCTGTGCTCCCTTGTCTAACAGAACTTTCTGTGGTGATGGAAATGCTCTATACTGTGCTGTCCAGTACGGTAGCCACTGACAACACGTGGCCACTGAGCACCTGAAATGTGGTTAGTGTGACTAAGGACCTGAATTTTTCATATCAAAATTTTAATTATTTGTAATGAAAATAGCCACATATGTCTAGCGCTACCATATTGGACAGTGTCCACCCTTAGCCGACCTTTTCCATGACAGAAAGTTCTCCACCTACTGATGTAATTTTCTCTTTCTCCTTATCAAAAACACTGTTTGACACTTACGTGGGTCACCCCCCTGACTGGTGGCAAGGATCCTGGACTAAAATTCAGAGGCTTGAATATTCCTTGTATGGGTCCCACAGTTCTCTCATATCTGCCTTGCTTATGCAGAGTAAGCTCATTAGATAGTCCACTGGGCAGGTAGTGGGCCTTCTTAGCAGTTCCCAGGATTTACGTTTGTCTTCAGACTATCGTACTATTCATTATCTTCTGAAGTAAGTCTCAGGGAATCTTCCCAGCTTTCCGAGCTACGTTTTCTTAAAGCATCTCCTTGCCCACATTTCAAAATGTGTCTACTGATAATCTGAAGCTGACGTATCTTCTTGGAGACCAAGTGGCAAGGTCCACTTTCCCCCAGAGTCTTGTCCCCTTGATGTCACTGACCGGCTCCTCTGGCCATCTAGAAGGAGATGCAGGGTCAGTTCCCCTAGGAATCGCTACTCTCTACCTAGCAAAAGCTTACTTTCTGCTTTTGCCAAAACCAACATCTAGAAAGCCAAAACCTTTCTCAGACCTAAAATGTTTTTTCCTTCTGATACGGATTCTGCCATTTTATTAGTTATATTGCTTTGGTAAGTTATAGAATTTTTCTTATGTATTTCAAATCCTACTGTGATAGCTCTCCTTTACCAAAATGCCTCTGAGAAAACTGACTACTGAGAAAAGGAAATAGAAAGAAAACTGGCATTTCAGTGAGCATCTGATTCATTCCAGGGCCTATTCTTAGCATTCAACTTACAGTATCTGATTTAATTTCATAACAACTGTGTTTTGAAGATGGGGGAATAGAGACTATGTGCGTGCACGTGCGTGTGCACACACACACACACAGTTTATTATATCTATATACATATACATATAGATATAATAAAACCATATATTAAGGAAAACAATGGAATGAAGAATACAGGATTTAGGGTGATGGTTACTATGTGTGAGGAAGGTCAGGGGAGGTAATTGATGGAAGGACTATGTAGTTAGATAAAGGTTATTGTCAAGGTCCTACTTTTAGTTCTGAGAGGTGGTTTCATGAATGCATGCATTATTTAAAATAACTAATTAAATAGTTAATGAAATAAAAGAGGGCCATGCAAGAAGCAATGATCAAAATGTGCCATGAACCATTAGGATTAATTCAGTGCTATTTACCTGTGGTGCAATAAGAACAAAACAAGTCTTTAAAAGTAGTTGCCATTGGCTTTGCATAACAGGGTTTATTTCTCAAGTACATAAAAATCTAATGAAGGTCTAGGGGCTCTCCTCTATCTTATAAGCACCCCAACTGGATTATGTGGCCTCCCATGTATAAGTAGGGATGGCGTTTAACTATTTCAGCCTGCACCTTCTGCTGACAGTTCATTGGCTAAAACTAGTCACATGGCCCGAGGCCAACTGTTAGAGAGGCTGGGAAATGTAGAAGAGAAAATAAATATTTAGTACTGTCTCTGTCACATTTCACATGTTCCCCCTTGAACAATTCTGGGTAAGATTCTATTTTTATCTATGCGTCCTCTGAGCTTTGGTGGACAAGGTAGCCCCATCAAAGGAGCTTGGGTTTGGAATCAAACATAAATGGGTTTGGGCCTTAAGTCTCTACCAACTGACACAGGTGAACTGGAGCAAGGCATGTTCCTTCTCTGAGTCTGTTTCCTTATCTGTAAATTGGGGGTAATGATCTAAATGTTACCAGTTTAGTGTAAGGGTGAAACTGGCCAAGGCTGTAAGTTGTCCACTAACACATTGGCTCCTCAGTAATTTACTAAATGGTAGCAATTATTACTACGCAAAGCTGCTATGAGGTCATTGCTCAAGTTATTTAAATCTCAGTGTAGCTTTAGAGATTGTCAACAATATCTTCCTTCATCATTGCTTCAAAATAAAGCCACCAAGCCCTTGGTAGTGTTGCTATCTAGAACAGATTCTGTCTAGAATAAGGAAGGCATCTATGTGTGCCAGAAGCCTGGTACAAATGGAATAGTTATCTCTCTCTCTCTCTCCCTCTCTCTCTCTCTCTCTCTCTCTCTTTTTTTTTTTTTTTTTTTTAACCATGAGGATACTCAGGATTGTATCCTTGGAGAAGCAAGTAAACACATGAAGTTCAGAGTGGTCTTCAGAAGACTCATGCTATTTTTTTGCTTTTCAGAAACTCTGTATTAATCAGGATAAACAAGGTTATGCTGCTACAACAAATATTCCTCAAATCTCAATGGCTTACCACCATAAGTTTATATCTTACTTATGAAAAGTTCATTTAAGATCTAAGAGACTTTCTAAGCCATTTACTCTCCACGTAACATTTCAATGTTCTATATGCAAGCGACCTCCACTCTCCTGTAGCTATGGAAAATACAACCCTTTCAGTTGACATGGCAGTGGAAGAGGTGCTGGACATCATTGCATTGGCAGTTGCTTTGGCTAGGAAGTGACACTTATCACCTCCATACACAGTGCATTGCCATACACAGTGAGATAGCCCTACCTAACTGCAGGGGTGGTGGAGAAGTGAATCCTCCCTTGTGTCCAGAAGAAAAAGAAAGCTAAATAGGGGTAAACACCAGAAGTCTCATTGTCTAGTTCTCCACCCAAACTTTGCTGTAAAAAGACTGTCTTCCATGAACAAGGGCACAGCAAGAAAGCTGTGTGTATGTAGGGCATACTACCCAGTCCACATGCATTATACTCCTTACTCTTTGAAAATTTTAAAGTATGCTGCATCCATATCTTTGTTTATGTTGTTCCCTTTACTCTAGAATGCACTGTCCTTCCATTTCTACACTTCCAAATTCTACCTATTGCTCAATTCTACCTTAAATGCCACCTCATCTTACCTTATGTCCTGTGTTTAGTTTTTCATCTCTTCTCCTATAGCGCATTATCCTTCTCTTGAGAGCCTCTGACCTATTTGCTTTTACCTTCTAATTTTTTTGTTCAAACATGTGAATGAGCCAAAGACAGAGTACTGAAAGGAAACTTGGAATCATGATCAAAACCTTAAGTCTAAGGATCAGGAAGTATAATTGTATTATTTACATGGGTAAAAATTCTGCCCACCTGCTAAACTCAAACTTGGGCTGGAAATCAAGAAGAAAATGAGCAGGCAAGCAAGAAGAGCTTTTGATTGCACCACTTACTAAGGTCCATCACTTCATCTGGCTGGATGTCTGCTCCACACCCAGGACAGAGGACAATTGGCAACCAGCTACTCCTGGCCAGGTTGGCCAAGCAGTGAGACCCAGCTCTACATCAGGATAGCAGCTCCGGGCAATCCTGACATTTCCTTTGGGAAGGGCCATTGCTTAACCATCCAAATGAAACTTGGTTATTAATCATACCAAGAGCTAGGATCCAAGTAGTTTGAGAAAGATGGCCGTGTTCTTGGGTTTCTCATACTTTGGGGGTCAGATGCAGAATACCTACTGGTGACTGGTGTCTAAATACCTTTCTCAGGGACAGATATTCTTTGTAGTGACATTTCTGTTGAAGGTTGTCCCACAGACTTGCACATGGGAAGTGCAGCCCTCGTTCCCCACCCCTGTGGGATCCTCCCCTGTGAAGAGCAGTGGCACGAGGTGTGCAAACCTAACCAAGTTTTCAAGACTCACACGTGAGGAAATAAATGCTCATTGAACTTCCCCGACATTCTGGGCACAATGCCAGCGTGGTCACATACTTCTCTTACTTAATCTTTACAACACTCTTGGAAGAAAAGGTAGCGACTACCAGCTCCATTTTAGAGAAGAGATTGAGGTTCAAAGTGCTCGTGCCCCAAATCACACGGCGCAGAGAAATCGCAGCCAGGCAGATACATGAACTCTCTATCATAGTTCACATGGTCATGGTGGACCATCACATTTCTGACCTCACGTGGTCCTCTATTAGGCAAGTGGGTATGGGTCAGGCCGGGCTCCAGTAAACAAGGTCACACACTGGGCAACCACATCAGTTCTTCACCGGACATTAGCATGAAGCCTGCCTCCTTCAGAAGTTGACTTAGAGTCTGAGTGAAGAGCTTATGGTGTTTTTTCTGTGATTTCAATGACAACCTTCCCAGGGGTGAAGTACCTCACGATGTACAGACAATACATATGTATTATCTCAGTTAAACCCCACAACCATATTACACACAGGCAGAAGCTAAACAGGGGGAAACTGGCTCAGAGCCGGTTAAGGAGGGGTTTCAAGGGCACACCACTATTTGAGGTGCTGCTGGAACTAGAACCATCCCTCCACTATCTAGGGGGCCCTCTTTGAGCAGCCATGGTCATTAAGGATAAAAGCCAGAACAGATGCTGCTATAGACCCGGGAAGGGCCTCTGCTGAGAGCATGAGTTTCTCTCCTACCCTTTGGCTGTGAAGTGGAAATACTAACTCTTAACATTTCAGAATTCTTGCAAAGATGAAATAACATTGTGTGAAAGTGTCTGGCCTACCTCCTGGCACATCGGAGACACCTAAATGAACATGGGCTGAAATGCTAGCTGATTTTCCCCAGATCATTTCTAGAAGATTGGACAGAGACTGCCCTGGGCTCTCCTCGATGGAGCCTCATTCATCATCAGATTTGTCTTGGTTGCAGGGGTAGAGGAAGAGAGAGGAAGGGGAGGAAGGAGAGAGGAGTAGGAAATCCACTCAGGATGCCCCTCGCTTCTCATTTATTGCTTCTGGGTACAGCGTTTCTTTTACAGGGCAGCTGGGGGGAGGGCGAACAGAATTCATTCATGACCTTATCAGAGTTTTCCTCTGGTCCAGAGAGGGGGGGCTTTGTCAGAGCCTTGGGAAGCAGAGCTGCTGGGCTCTCTGGGTAATGGCTGCATTTAAGCGCTATCTGGCTTTTCACAGCCAGCTGACTGATAAAAAAGGATCTTGACAGTGAACCTACCCCAGCAGGGGGTGGTTAATGGCACTTTCGGCTGAGCTCATTTCTGGCACGAGAAGCAGAGGATCATAAACCAGAAACTCTAACCTCAAGATGGATTCGATTTTCCAGATAGGGATGGTGGTTTCTGAGCCTTGAGCTATGACCAAGCTGCCTGCTTCCAGAAGTTCTGCTCCGTGCAGTGCTTCCCTGTTGGCTGAGCAGGCTCCTTGATTCTCCTGGAGGCTCTGCCAGGTAGATGAACTGGCCGGAGATGCTCGTCCTCTTGCTTTCAAGAGGAAATTGAGGCTCAGCAAGGGCAAGGGGTGTGCCCATGCTCGCACAGCCGGCCCTGAGCCCCCTCGACTAGAATTTCTTTCCTGTGTGACTTTGGTTGCCGAGCAGGATTCCCGGAGGTTTTCTCACCTTGAATCAGTACTTCTGGGCCCAGGAATCTAAAACGAGGAAATTGAGGCTTTAGCGAGATTGCACTCCCTGCCCCAAATCACACAGCTAGTAAATGGCGAAGCCAGCGTTTATCAGACGGGGGCTGCCTCCCGATTCATTCTCGGGGAGCCCGGGATTACACTGTTTTAAACAATTTGTGTGTTTGTTTGGATGATAATCTTTAAAGTAATCTCATTGACCTATTATTATACAAAAAACACTTTAAAGCAGTGGTTCTCAACCTGTGGGTCGCGACCCCTTTGGGGGTCGAACGACCCTTTCACAGGGGTCGCCTAAGACCATCGGAAAACACATATCAGGTATTTACATGACGATTCATAGCAGTAGCAAAATTACAGTTATGACGTAGCAACGAAAATAATTTTATGGGGGTCACCACAACATGAGGAACTGTATTAAAGGGTCACGATGTTAGGAAGGATGAGAACCCCTGCTTTAAACAATGTTAGATGATGATTTGAAATGGAAAGATTTTTTTTAATATATAAAATAAAAGACATTCATTAGTTCAGTTTGTGGATCCATGTCTGAGGTCATTTTCTTAGGGTTCTCTGAGGTGGTTTATTTTTTTTTCCACATGAAAGAGTTCACAGTTGACCCTGAACAACATGGGGGTTAGGGACACGGACCTCTGTGTAGCCAAAGAACCGCATACTACCGAACCCCTCAAAGCCGTAACTACTAATAGTCGGCTGATGTCCAGAAGCCTTACGGATACCACGAACAGTCAATCAACACGTATTTCGTGTATGTATTATAGACTGTGTTCTTATCATGAAGTAAGCAGGAGAAAAGAAAATGTTATCAAGAAAATCATGAGAGAGAATATACTTACAGTACTGTATGTCCGAGGGCTGTCCAGAAAAAAATCCAGCCCTAAAGGCCTCTATTTTTCATATTCCATGGCTGGATACTTTCCGGTCAGCCCTCATATTTATTGAAAAAAAAAAATCTGCATAGACGTGGACCTGCACAGTTCAAACCCATATTATCAAGGGTCAACTGTGCATATCACACAGGTTTGGGTAACTGACCTGGAGCCCCAGCCTCCAGGTGAGGGAAATGGTACGAACATTTCCGCATTCTCTCCTTGAAGTATGTGATGATCGGAATCATTTTGAAAATGAGGCATCTGAAGAGAGGTTTACGTTTGCACCCAAGGTCACCTGGAGCGAGGCACTTAAACAGTCTAGCTCCAATCTCAGACTTCAAATCCATCCAGGTAACCGCCTTAAAAAAAAAAAAAACCAAACCCCCCAAACTCCAGTTTTCCAGACTAAAAGCCTGGAAGTGCTCCGGAAGAGATCTAGAGGGGCACCGATTCAGAGTGGGCGGGGTCGGAAACGAGGGGCCTCACTGACTTCCTGGGGGGCAGTCACGGTGCTCCTCGCAGAAGGTAAAGGTGTTCCTGCCGGTCACCGGCCCCAAGGCAGAACCCTGTCCATCTCCAGGAGTCCATGAGGTGAGGGTGCCCACAGTCCATGGCAGTGTCTACAGTTCTACAGCCAAACACCCCTCACTTCGGCTTTAAGCAAAGGATTGCAAATGTTTGCGTCCACTTTCTTATCTGGACTGGCTCTCCCACATCTCCTACATGTGGTTTTCATATGGCTTTTATGAATGCCCCAAGTCTGTTCCAGCTTGTTCTAATGTTGCACTGTTTTAACTGCCATAACACAGTGGTATCAACAGATAAATCAACTAGATACGCTGAAAAAATTATGGGCAAGAATCCTGTTCTCTTCACCCGGCCTAATTCATCCACGAGAAGAATCTGCCTGGGGAGCTGCAGCGAGAAGAGTTATGTAGAGCCCGGACCAGAAAAATAAGCCTGTCCAACGATCCTATTATTTCTAAACTTCTGGACTGTTTTCACTTACATCAACGGCAATTTTCTCTAGAGTTGCCCGTTCTCTGAACCTTGTGATTCCTCCTTTTAAAGTGTTTGTTAAGCTGGCTTCTCACATTTGCTGTCTCCTTTTCCTCAGGCCTGATTGCATTTGCTGAACAGGGCTTTCGGCTGCGAGTCACGGTGCTTCAGGTTGCCGACTCCTAATATTTTTGTGTCACTAAGGATGTCCTCATGCAGACCTTAGATTTGCTCTTCTCTCTTCCTGCAAGGAGGAAGTGTCTGAAGGACTGTGAGAGCACATGGCACAGAGGGCCTCTCTGCCTTTTCTTCTGCTTTCCATCATCCAGTGTTTTCCTCTTTGCTTCACTCTCAGCATCTTATTTAGAGTCCAGTGGAGAGAGCTGGGGCGGGGACGTTTGCTCTGGGGACATAGGCTCTGTAATCCTTGGTCCCTGAAGTGATTTTCAATAGGAAATCTGAATTCCTCCCCCATGTAAAATGGGTCTCAGATGCTGAGAAATGAGTATTCGAGAATAATTTATGATTTACTTTCCATAAATCAGTGCTATTTTGCCTACAAATCATTCTGAGAACTGTGTATGGCTTTGTGAAAAAAAAAAATGTGTCCAGGCAGAGAATACTGATTGGGAATTGAGGGTTATATATGTTGATCCCTGGTCCTGTCACCAATTAGTTGCATGACTTTGGCAACTTGCTCCAGGCTTTTGCATTTCATAGGGGGGTTATAAAATTATTAAATTACATTCTTCAACAATTAATTCATTAGTTTGAACACGTATTTATTGCCTGCCAACTCTCTGCCAGTCACTACGCTGGCCCTTTCCAACTTTGACACGCTGTGAGAACCTGGTCCCATGATTGGTGACATTCTTACAGAATGGATTTGATAGATAGAACCTACCATCATTTAACATTTACTAGGAATCAATGAGGCAATTTTATTCAATCTTCACACTAACACTGCGAAGTGGTAGCTCCATTTTATAGATGAAAAACTGAGGCTCGGAGAGGTTAACTGGCACGCACAAGGTTATATTTCTTCTAAGTGGTAGCGCCTGGGCGCGAACTGAGGTGGGCCGGCCACTGACTCCCTCAGACAGCTACACCTTTACGTCTGGTCTTAGTATTTTCAAGTGTTCCAAGACACCTGGGACACAGCTCTGTTTTCAGGCAGAAATGGAGATTGAGTCGTCCTCTCTGACTCATTTTGGGGCTTCCCCTTACCGAGGCAGATTCCTTCCCATACCTGAAAGCCACACACACAGTCTTCTGCTGGGGCAGAGGGAGCATCTGGAGAGTTCCCTGGGGTGTGGGCAGGGACCCTTCTGGCCGCGTTTACATCTGGGGAAGCTTGATTTGGGGAAGGCACCTGATGTCCATCACAATCTCTGCTTTGCCTCCTAGATACAGACAGTTTAGTGAAAGTGTAGGAGTTCAGAGTCAGAACATGCCAGAAAGAGAATTGTTTCACAAGTCACAGAGGGCCTTTCCCAGGGAAGTAAGTCAGCTTTGGGGCTGGGCTGTCACCTGAAGCTCTGCACTTTGTAGAATTCTTTCTACTTACGTTTACATAGGAGACATCAAGAAGTTAATGGCTTTGGGTTTCAGGGGGACAGCATTAAAATGGCAAGACTTCAGATGACGAAATATGTATCAATCTGTTTAAGTACAGGAAACAGAAATCACTATAGGTATTTTAAGCAGGATAGGGTTTAATATAAATAATTGTGTGTTTACAAAATAGTTTAAAGGCCGAAGGAGGAGGTTCTAGGTTAGGTTTCTTGGGGTGATTTCCTAGCAATCCAGAACTGACCCCCCCAGGGGTTACTATTTCTGGGGTTCCACTGGTGTTAGGTAGGTCATGAGGGGGAATCACCACCATAGCAACTACTGGACAGCAGAGGGCTGGAGCATGACTGCCCAGAGCTGCAATCCAGGGACCACGGAGTCAGATCAAGAGGCTGGCATGACCACCGCTATTTGTCAATACCCAGGACCCTGGACAGTAAGCACTGCAACCTGCTGCAAGACCATCACAACTTTCCTAAGCAGTCATGACAGCCAGAAGCCAGCGAACTGACCTCCACTTCCCTTCTTCTCTTCCCATCACATGAGTGCATCTATTGGCTTATCAACCGCTTCAGATATATAAAGGGTGAAGTGGATATTGAAATGCCAAGCCATGTTTCTCCCATACGAGGTAATTCCTCAGAGGTCTTTTTTAGCCCTACTTAAAGTTCCAAAGATCGAAGAACTTCCTCCAATAAAAAGCAAAGCAAAGCAAAGCAAAACAAAACAACTTAGGCATCCAACATTTACTCCCGAGAGCAGAAGACATCTCAGTTATAGACATACTCTTGTTCTGTGTTTATGTTCTCTTTGTCCCATTCAGAAAACAGAAACCCAGCAGTGCCCAACGCAGGGCCCAATACCTTCCCTTGCTTGAGCCCCACTCAGCTGGTGTCTAACACGACTTCCACCCGGTAGGAAATGTCATCAAAGACGGTGAGTCCAGTGGGAAGAGCACTATCCCTGTCTCCTTGCTAGAACAATAGGTGGAAAGAGGTTCAGTCTCATTTGCAACTGACCCTGAGCATCAATTCTGTTCCAGCCTCTAAGCTGGCCACTGGCTGTACAGAGATGAATGAGACGGTGTCAGGGAGGAGGGGTAGAACATTATGTAAGTGTTGCCATGGAGGTTCAGCCAGAGAGAGTGAAGGCAGACAACACCGGAGGCGCCAGATTGCACGTCGCCCCTTCGTGCCGCCCGTCTGCTCCTGCTGCCCACGTGGTCCTCACCTGGACGGAACAGTAATTGTTTTTCCTGGTGGTAACGGTTCTAAATGCCAAGGTGCTCCGGGAAGTCCTTGTGGTTGCCGGCTTCTGAAATGGCTCCTCCTGATTCTCGCCTCCTGGTATTAACACCTATGGAACCCCCTCCCCTGGACTTCGCGACCTGCTTCTAACAAACAGCACATAGCACCTGTGATGGAGCATCACTTCTGAAGTTAGGTCACAGTCCAAAATATGACAAGTGCTGAGGGGGAGCGACCCTGGGCTAGAACCGGGCCTTACTTCCTTGGCTATGAACTTGGTTCCCCTGGTTGAGCAGATTCCAGATTCTGCCTCTAGGCACTTCTGGGGAAGCCTCCATCCCAACCAGCACATCCTGCCCACCGTGCCCCAACCCCCAGGACACGTATCACCCCCCAGTAGACCACTTAGGTGTTCTCTCTGAGAGCATCCTCTCGGACCAGTGTTCTCTGCCACTGTTATAGATGGAAACACCCCCAATCACGTCTCCTCTACCTCTCCCAAACATCATCTCTCCGGGGACCTGAAGGGCAGAAGGTAGCGGAGTCCCAGCCCCAACCCGTGAGTCAGGCCACCAAAGGTCAGTTGTCTCAGCAAAGGTCTGTTACAGGTAGCCCCACACGTGACGACCTCCACTCAGACCCACGGAGGCCTTTTCCGGCAGTTCTGGGCAGAGACACAAGAGCACAAGGTAGCCCGGCTTTCAGGAGAAGCCAGAAAGACAAATATTAACATAAAAAAGAAGAAACGTGTACAGAAACATTCCAAACAACCCTTCCTGTGTGCGAAGAGCAGAAACATCGTTGTTACTTTGTCGGTTCCTTTGATTTCTTCTGAAAGCACCAACTCTGAGAAGGGTGCTGTCTGCTCAGCCTCGTCAGCGGGGGGACCGAGGGGCGTGCTGTGCGGTGAGGACTGTGAGGGGGGAAGGGAGTTAGCGAGCCCGGATGCAGGACCTGAAACGAGGCCCTGCTCTTGCCGTTCCCGGGGACTATGCTTTATCATGAGATGTCTTCCCAAGGGTCCCCTCCCCTCCGAAGGTTTATAATGAGCTAGGGTCTTGTTCTTATTTCCTCTTCTTGAGAGTAAGTGAGACAAACACCACGTATCAGGGAAAGGCCCACGCTATGCTCTGTGGTCATCTCATGTTGTTCCTCCACGTCTGCCGTCTGCCCCTTGTCATTTGCACTTTCTCTGTCAAGTTCAGGACCCACAAAGTGGACCCCAGAGAATCTCCACTCAACAGTAGTGCAGATGGAACGGGGAGGTCAGGGATGGCCTTCCGGAGTAGATGACGTGTGAGTGGAGGGTCTAGGCTCAGGACCCCTCCTTGCCTGGTTTTTTTGGTGTTCTTTTTTTGTTGTTGTTTGTTTGTTTTGAGCACTTGCAAAACACATATAACACAAGTGCATTCTGACAACTTCTATAAAAAATATTCATACTTACAAATAGTCAAGTGTATTCTTTATTGTAGACTCTATTTCTAGGGTTGTTTTAGGTTTATAACAGAATTGAGAGGAAGGTACAGAGATTCTCAGGTACATTCTTAAACCATGCCACCTCTATCCTGGGAATTTACTAATACATAATGACGAGAATATACAGATGGTCAACACAGCACTCTTTATATTGAAAAAAAATAGAAAAATTAGAATTTCTCAACAACTCATCATATATCCATCTTATGGGATATTTTGCAACTATTAAAAAAGAAAAAGAATGCACCTCTACGAGACAACTTGGAGGATTTGTCTGTGAAGTATTGTTGGATGAGAAAAGAAAGATCAGCAAAAGCGTGTGCAGTATGATGCTATTTTTGTAAAACAATGCTAAAAATCTCATGTATGGTGTATATGAATGTGCATGTATCAAGAGAATCACATGTTTGCAGAGAAGGCTATGAAAGAATGCACGTTAGATTCTGCTGGCTGTTTTCCTGTTCGCCTCCGAATGCTTTCCTTCCCCTTCCCCAACCAGCCATGCGCCCCGGAGCCGTGACCTGGGTGGGCTGTGTGTGGAGTCCAGTGGTTGGCTCGGCAGATGGGAGGTACCAGCAAAAGGTGACAGGGAAGCAGGAATGTGAGGTAGGGGACAGGCCCACAGCTCCTTCCTTGGCACCGGTGGTGGCAGTAGCTAGGTGCCATCCCAGGGTCTGCTGGGTGGGGCTCCATGTGACAGCCATCTCTGTTTGGTCATCTTTAGTTTTGGTCTTTCCAACAGGGCCTGTCGGCTCTTGCTTTGCCATCTTTTGCTCATTTCTCTTAACGTGGCTCACACCTTAAAAACTGTCCCTTTACTGAAGTTTCCTTGAATACTGTGTCTGAGTGTGCCATCTGTGCCCTGCAAGGTAAGGTCCCTGACCCACATGGCTGTTAACAGGGGGGTCACTGGGGAGAAGGGACTGCAGAGGTGGGACAGGAGGGGGAGATGGGGGAGCCAAGCTATGAAGGAAAAAAAGCCCACCCTTAGGGAGTCAGGTACATTTATGTATACGCATGGGTATATGAGGGCTGTCTGGGAAAAGCCCAGCCCCAAACACCTCTGTTTTTCATATACCTCGTCCATGGAATGAAGGTAAATGAAACAATAGAAAGGAGAGGATGACACAGGTGCTTCCCCGCCCCCACCCCTTCCCCACAGCAGTGGCACTGTAAGGACCCTCACTCTCCATTCACTCCTTTTGGCCGCACGCATCTTTCCCCCAGCCCAGATCAGGAAGCTTCGGTGCGCCCCTCTTCCTTGCTCTCACCCCAGCAGAGTGTCACGGAAAGGGCAAGGTCCCTGTGAGTGCACACAGGACAGGACAGGGAAGGAGGACGCAGCCCTGGAGATGGGGCCAGTCCTGGGAGGCTCCGGCCAGCGCAGGGGCTTCTCCCTTATTCTATACATTTGGCACTTTGCTTGCAGCCTTCATCCGGTCTGGTCATCCGGCTCACTCCTTCCAAGTCTGGTTCTTGCCTTCCCTCCCCCAGGAAGGCTTTGCAGACCTCCTCCTCCCTCCTAACCCTAACCCTAACCCTAACCCGACTAGCTCCGAGCCCAGTGCCTGTTTCGAGGACCTGTGCGGCCTCTCCTGGCCTGCACCCTCTCACTCTCCTCCCACCCGTCCTCTCCCCCCACAGCGTCCTGGCTGGAGAGGCGTGTGGCCAGAATTGGTTCTTGCTCCTGGCACAGTGCACTCTGTGGCTTCTGACTGGGCCGAGACTTACTCCTCGGTGCCTGGCAGTCTCCACGGCAGGATGGCTGCTTGTGACCAGTTCTACGGGGGCACCGGTGGTGGGGGTGGGGTGCCTATCCCCTGGGCCCTGACATGCTACACTTCCCAGAACCTTAAGTGAAGCAATGTGAAGCTGACCATCCTGCTTTACTTCAGGAAGGAGAGGAGCTACGCACTCTGCATGCATAACCAGAAAAGAAATGCTTACTCATCGTTTTCCGACTTCTAGAAAATTTACATTCCTTCTATGTTTGCTTGTTGCAAATATCTCCCCAAAGAAATGATGGCTTTGGTGATTTATGGCCCCAAGCTGAACGCTATCCAAAAGGATTATTAGACACTCTGCACCTGAAAAGCAAGTGTGCGTCACACACACATCCACAGACATACCCTCCCCGCCCCTCACCTAGACACACTTTCCGGGGCTCACGGTGCCAACGTGGCATTAGAATTCATCACCCTGTCACTTAGGTAGACCATCACCGTGGGTGCTCTGGCCCTGGGCAGGAGGCAGTCTGGGCTGTACTTGGAAAATTATAACTAACTGTACAAATATGAGATATTATGGGTAAGATGATTGTCTAGGTAATTCAGGAGGGAAATCCTTTTGTCTCCGTGAACTAGTTCAGCAGGATCCATTCGGATCTGAATCACCCAGAGATCACTTCAGCTCCCCAGCTCCTATTGTTTGTGCTGACATGGCGATTGAAATTTGGAAAGAAATTCTGCCACGAACGTGAAGTTGGCTACATTTTTTTCCCCTGGATGTGACTTTTTGCTGTATCTCTTAATAATTCTTCCAACTCTCTGAACTGGCCTTTCGGTGACAGGGTTCTCAGGTTGGCCGAAGGCAAAACCCACCTCCAGTTTCTTGGCAGTGCTTCTCTTTAATGCGACCCTGCGCCTCGTTACCCGAAGGAGAGAGTGAGCGTGGGCGTGCAACACCTTTAAACCCACAGGGTGGGACCCGTCTTTGCTCACAGGCTAGCAAAGAGAGTTATCTGCTGGGCAGTGTGACAAAATTGCACTGTGATTTCTGGTTCTCCAAAGCGGAAGAGAGAACACAGTTCCTCCCCAAGAAGTCTTTGGTTTGGCAGTTGGGATTGTTTAAGTTGTGATAAAGGCTAATATTTATCCAGCCAGCTTCCCAAATCTGACCTGCTACTTGGAATCTGCTAAAGGGGTGAGCAAGTCACAGCCCTGTTTGTTATCAGAGCCAAGAACCCCGGCTGGTATCAAATACCAGTATATCATCTCTCCAGGACAGGCAGGGCCTGGAAGGGGGTTTTCAGCTTAATTCATTCTAGTTTGTAGAAAGATAATGCACAAAATAATGAAATCTAGAAGTTGATTAGGGGTTTAAAGATCAGCTAATGGTCTGGAAATATTACAGATGAAGAATCAGAGGCCCAGAGAAGATGAATGACCTACCTGGGTTATTCGGCTGGCTAGGTGCAGAGTCGTAGCTAGAGTTGTCTTGGCTAGAGTTACTACTTATGGTGTAACAATCATGTGCCAGGCCTTGGGCACTTTGCATTGCAAGTTACCGAAGCTTCACCTTCAAATGGCTTCGTTTACAAAGGAAACACATTGCCTACACACTTGCAAGCAGTCCCAGAAGGGCTGGCTTCAACATTTGATTCAGTGGCTCCAGTGAGTTATTAGACTAGAAGCTGCCTTTTCTCTCTTCTTTCTCAGCCCTTCTGCTTTTGCATTTGACTTCTTCCAGGAAGTCTTCATCCTTACAGTTGCAAGGTCACTGCCAGCAACTTATGAGGTTATAGGCTCCGGGGTTCATATTCAGTAGATATTGGAAGTCTGCTTTACATATAATCTCCACAATAATCTCCATCGGTCTCTATCGACCTGATTTGTTTTTTTGTGTCCACTGCTGAACCAATCACTGTAACTGGGGGATGATGGACTATACCGAATCATTTAAGTCCATCAAGGCACACTTCTGGGGATGAATTCAGAACTGAGTCCTGCTACATCCAAATAGCTTAACGTCCACATTAACCTGATTTTATTATTTGACCGTCTTCACAAATGTAACTTTACTGTTTTACCGTCTTCATCAATACAACTTCACTCTTTCAGGAGCCTCTTGCCCAGAAAAATGAAAGTTGAAGATTACTTTATTTCAGGAATGTCTCATTCAGTCCTCACCAAAACAAACAAACAATGTAAATGAACATCAAATTTGAAATTCTCAATAAATAGCATCAAATGACTGTTTACTCTCCAAGTTTCTTTGAAACTCTGCCTTAAAACACCTGTTGACCAATCCCAAACTAATATATCATAATCCTTAGCTAATCCTATTATAATTAAGCCTCCTCCCACTGGAAGCCTATCTTGCCCTGTGATGTTACTAAGACGCTATCATGGCAGTATTCTCTCTTATTTCAATCAGAATCTGCTGTTTTGTCTTATCAACTGATACTTTAGTGACATTTTCAGAGAGTCAGCATTCAGGACTAATTCCACTCAATATACTTTACTAGTACAGTTAGGGTACAGTTAGCAAGAAGGGAAGGGGTGGGTGGGTGATGGGGACAGCAAATGTCCACACATGCTCCATGTGTGGGGCTCCAGCCTTCCGACCTTCCACGGTACATGCCTCAGGAATTGGACCTGGGAGGTAAGGCATTTAGTGTCGCTCAGATGACATCTGCTTTAGGGATGGGCATGAATGAGAAGCCCGATGAGTACCAGATGGCAGATAACAGGGACTCAACTGGGAAGGACATGAATGTGTGGTGTTGCTCCCAAGATGCTTCCACAGCCCCTTGAGAAGCTAGGGGCTTTAAGACCATGTTTCCGCATTAGAGAGAGTCTGGGTCTATTCAGGGGTAGTGGGAAGAACACTGAGCTTGGGGTCAGAGACCCTGGCTCCCAGCTGCAATCTCCTTCACTTAACAGTTGTGTGGTCTTGGGCAGTCACAGCACACTCTCTCAGAGCCTCAGTTTCCTTATCTGTACAGTGAGGATGATAAAACCCATCCGCTCCTGTTTTGGAGATGCAAGGTAGATAATAAATATGAAAGAAAAATTTTAAATGCGAAAATACCATTTACGTGTTCTCACTCATTATTCATTTTGTTAACCATCCACAAATTCTTACTGTGCAGCTCATGTGACCTTTTTGACTAAATTCTGGCAGGATTTAGAATTTAGACCAGCCACCAAGACAGAAAAAAGCAAATCACCACAACGCGTGTCTACGACCTCGATCGCAATGGTGCAGATCTTTGGACACTGAGAAATTTCCCAATTGGCAGGGGACCCAGATTCTCCTGCTTTAATTCCCGGCTTGGTCAGTGGAAAGAGCACCATATTTAGAGTCAGAGAAACAGGGTCTAAGATCTCAGGTATGACATTTACTGGATAACTAGTTTGGACATGTTGCTTAGCCTGTTGGAGCCTTCATTTACTTATATGTAAAATGTATAAAGTGCAACCAAGTGTACAAATGGCTGTTGTAAGGACTATATAGTAATAGACTCGCGAAACATGTGGCTGAATTGAAATCTGATATTTAGGTCACATTCTATGATGTTTTGTGATAAAATTACACATTTATGTTGGGTCATCTTAGGGTATGAGTGACCCCAGAGAAAGGAAACACATGAGAGATTGTGCCCACGTCATTGTGAAGCTAATTGATTACAGCAATAAGAAGTGCTGTAATTCTAAGGATGACACGTCTGGTGACTGTTGCAGGGATAATTACTATCCCTTATAATTGCAAGTATTCCTGGACATGACATATCCTGGGACTCTGGAATCCTCACAAAGTGGCCTGGGTGGTTGGGACATCTTTTGTTTGCATTTCATGGGATATTTTTATGTAGTAAAGTGTTTCATAAGGATCTGCGTTTCTTCTTCCCACACAAGAATGGTAAAATGCCCCATCTCTTCATGGCTATAAACCTTACGTTCCTTCAACAGACTGCTCAGGGACGGTGTTCAATGTTGGAGGCAGTGTGCTTTAGGCTGGACAGTTAGCAGAAAGCATGGTTCTATATGTATGGATCCTGGTTTGTGTGGGCTATTTAATTAACCTGGTAGCTTAGATTTTTGTGGAAGAATGAAGTAAAAATTGTATTCAGCATAAAACTTAAAGAATCATAGAGAAGAACTTCACTTTGCTAGGAGCTCTGTGTTCTTCCCTTTATATGAGAGGAAAGGAGACCAGGAACATGGAGTCCTGGTATTCTCTAGCTATCCTGGGTCAGCATAGCCTGTAGATGGTGAAAGAATTTCTGGTGCTCACTGCTATCAAGACAGAGGATGGGATAGCCCAATGGTGAAGGTAATGATGAAGGGGTGCAACAACATGGCATGGAGATGCCCAGGTGAAGAATGAAGGACACAGAATGCGAGAGATGGAGAAAAGGAGATGATGTCTAAAGAGGACCTTGCTTTTTTCTTTTTTGGATTCTTGCAAATCATTGCTTTGATTCCTTTGAGAAAACCTACAGTAGAGCGCTGCATTAATTTTTAGGCTTTTAGAATTCAAAGCTGTTACTGAATGCAATTCCATGTAAAAATTTGTCTATGTAAGTGTGCAGCCCATGGGAGGGGGACTTGTGGTTATTGATCCTTAAGGGAGATTCCGCCTCCACTTGGTACCAGCGTCTGCGACATGCAGTGAGGGACCTTTGCAGTCCTCTATGAGGCAACAGAGACCACATTGATTTCTAGTCCTACACAATGAGGGTGAAGACATCTGAGAGCCCAGCATTATGGCTTCTTAGTAGACTCCCTAGAGCCCCAGGCTTATCTGCTGTCACTCACTCGCCACAACACAGCAAAATGATGCTCATATCCATCAGGCTTGGCAAATGCCACTGAAGTGAAGACTTCCTCGAGAGATCTACCAGCCTCTCCGAGTTTCTACCTTTATTCAACCCCTCATATAAATATCCTTTTATTTTTTAACAGTTCATGAATTGCAAGTCTTAGCTAGAGAAATCAGGCAAGAAAAATAAATAAAAGTCATCCACACTGGAAAGAAAAAAGTAAAATCATCTTTGTTCTAAACTACAGAGAGAAAGTAGACTGAATAAAGAAAGAGTAGAAGCTCAGGAACTTGTGGTGGGATTATAACAAAAAAAATTCTAACATTCATGTTATTAAAGTCATGAAAGAAGAGAATTGTCAACACAGAACCCTATACCCTGCGAATATATCCATCAACTAGCATAATGCAATTGACATAGAATATTCACCCCAACATAGCAGAATACACAATAGCATTAATATAGACAAAATATATCCTGAGCCATGAAATACACCTCAAAAAATTTTAAAGAATATAAATCATACAGAATGTGTATTCTTACCATAATGCAATCAAAGGAGAAACCGATGGCAGAAAGATAGAATAAGAGAAAAATCTCCGAACACTTAGAAACTAAACAGCACACTTCAAAATAATACACAGCTTAAGAAAAACTCTCAAGAAAGGGTAAAACAAAATACATTGAACTGAATGCAAGTAAAGTGCAACATATTAAAATTTGTGGGACAGAGCTAAAGCAGTGCTGAAATGGAAGTTTATAGCACTGATGCATAAATTAGAAAAAAGTGGCTCAAATCAATAACCTAAGCTCCCACCTCAAGAACCTAAAAAAAGAAAAGCAAAATAAATCTAAAGCAAGCTGAAGGAAGTAAATAACAAAGACAATTTCAGACATTGACAAAAATTGGAAACAAAATGATACTGAAAATCAATGAAGCAAAGAGCTGCTGATTCCTTGCAAACATCGATAAAAATTGCTAGCAAGACTGGAAAAAACAAAAATGGGAAATAAAGAAGAAGATCCAAATTATTAATATCAGGAATGAAATAGGAAGTAACATTACAGACCTTGAAAATAACTCAATAATAATAAGGAGATAGTACAAACTATGCTCATATATCTGACCACTTGGATGAAATGGACCAATTCCTTGAAAAATACGAAGTACCACAACTCAATCAATATGAAATAGATTTTTTTAGTAGCCTTGGAACTATTAAAGAAATTGAATTTTAATTTAAAAACTCAAACTATATCTCCAGGCCTAAATGGTTTCAATGAAGAAATTTTCCAAGCATTTAAAGAATCAAAACCGGTTATACACAACATCTTCCAGAAAATAGAAGAGAAGAAAATACTTCCCAATTCATTTTATAAAATACATACACTGTTGGAAGTTCTAGCCAGTGTAATAAAGCCAACAAACAAACAAACAAACAAAAACAAATAAACAAATGGAAGTAAAATGCATACACAGAATATGGAGAAGCTCATAGGATCCCTCACGTTTTGCTGGCAGGAATGTAACCCAGTACAGGTACTCCGAAAAACAATTTGGTTGTTTCTTAAAAGTCTAATATGCAAAAACCGCGTAACCAGTATCTATACTCCTGGGCATTTTTTTCCAGAGAAGCAAATACTTATAGTCACACAAAAACCTGTAGATGAATGTTCATATCAGATTTATTCATAATAGCCTCAAACTGGAAACAACCCAGAGGTCCTTCAACAGGTAAGTGGTTAAACAGTATGGTACATCTATACCACGGGACCCTGCCCAACAGCAAAAAGGAAGGAACTATTAATACATGCAACGGTGCGGATGACCCTCCAGAGTATCACACTGAGTGAAAAAGCAAAGCCCAAAAGGTTATACGTACTGTTTGATTCCATCTATCTAACAAAACCAGAGACGGAGAACAGATTGGTGGTTGGCAGAGGTTAAGGAATGGGTGGAGGCAAGAAGGAAGTGAGTGTGACAATAAAAGGCAGCATGAAGGGTCCTTGTGATGGTAGGAACGTTCTGTATCTTGACTCTATCCATGCCAGTATCCTAGTTGTGATACTGTCCTATAATTTTTCAAGATGTTACCATAGGGGAAAACTGGGATAAGGTTCATTGTAGATCTCCCTTTATTTATTCCTACAACTGAATCTGTAATCATTTAAAAAGAAAAAAGTTTTATTTAAGAAGTCAGACCAATTAGAATATCTAAGTTCATGTAATAAAAGAGCTTGACAGCTGCTGCTTTATAACAAGTACACAAACAGTCCTGACAGTGCCAGCAGATGTCATTTGTGCAGCTTGTTTGGTAATTACACCTCGTGGGTTCCACAGTAATTACAGTGGGACTCACATTATACTTCCCATACCGGAAATCATCACATTCCCTTAGTAATTACTCAGGGCCAAACACCTTTGGCAGTGAAGGGCTTGCAAATGATGGCTGACAAACAGTCAAGAAATAAAGAACTCAGCTTAATTTGGAGGCAGGATTGGAGGTGGTCTACGTTCCCTCTAGGTCCACCATGACCATTAGCAAGATATTTGGGAAAAGGGGGAAGACTGTCCTAACGATGAATAAATAAATTTGTTTTCAAGAATGACAGTTCTAAGATAATGCTTGATTTCTCTATTCATTGAAAAACAATTAACTCAAGAGGGCATGATGAGAACTCCTTGGCGTACGGTCACTGTCTATCTTCATGTGTCTCAAGGCAGAACCTTGGCAGAAATACTTAGCATAGAGTTCTCCAGAAGAAAGGCCTGTTAGGTTCAGGCTATGTGAGGCTTCATTCTATTGAAGCCTTACAAGAGCATAATAATTTCCATTTTCCAGAAGAAAAATCTAAGGCAGCAGAAAAGTAAAGCAACTTTCATGAGTTAATAAGAACTGAAATGTAACCCTGTGTCACTCCAACCTCAAAATTCTATCAGTCTCCTTTTTGCCTCATAGTAGTAGGTGCTGCTCCACTTCTCCCAGACATTGATTTGAGAGCTAGGAATAACAGCAGGTCTATGAGGAATGTCAGTATTAAACAGAAGGAGGAAGGGCTCTGTACTGTGGAAAGAGCACTGGATTTTGAGATGTAAATTCTGGATTCTGATACTGCCTTCAGCTCAGAGACTTCTACATAAAGCCTTTCACTGTTATGAGTCTCAGTTTCTTTATTGATGAAGTAGGTATTGGAACAATTAAACTAGATAATGAATAAATAGTGTGTGGCATAAGGCTTGGTCCATAGTTCAATAAATGGTGGACATTTGTGTTGTTAGGAATTCCTTGAGCTCAGGACAGGGCAGAGCACATACTGTGGCTCTAGTTAATCATTAGCCCTGGTTTACAACAGGGACCTCTCTCAAGGATCCATTCCAGGTACGTATGGTGTAGAAACCTCCCCATTTCTTCTTTAGAGGTTGAAGGCTCAGGGTCTGATTTAGCAATCTTAAAGTCTTGCCAACCCATGTGCTCCAAAGGGAATCTCATTGTTTTAAACACTATCTCCTCAGGAAGGTTTGCAGAGCTGGGATCCATCAACTGCTTGATCCTCTCTCAAGCCAAGCTCACATGGCTATTGTTGTGATTGTGTATGTATCTGTCTCCTGTTAGAATACCAACACCTGAAAACAGTAGTCTGCTTCAATACTGTGTCCCTGGGGCCTAGCATAGGGCCTAGAAAAGAGATGGCATGCAATCCATGCTTTAAAAAGAGTAAAGAAATGGAAAAGCACAAGTATGACCTTCTGGAGGCTGTGCTGACGTTTTTGCCTGGGAGTGATCAAAGCTCAGGACTCCCTGTCTGGACAGCACTTGGTGTCACAGGGGGATGGGGCTGTATGGTGGCCCCAGTGATAGGTACTTTGTGTTGGGCAAACAGGAGCCTTTCCAGCAGGGCCGATACTATCTTCTCACACCTGTTAATTTTCATATTTGGCATTAAGTATGTATAGAGAACCTTTCACGTGAGAGACTCAACGCACTCTGGCTCCTAGCCTCGCCCCTGTACCATTCTTATGTATTATTAGCATCTCATTTTTATTTCCTTCCAAGAAGCAGAATCACAGCCTGGCTCTCGGCTTGGACTCCTAGAGACTGTTGGCAGGGACAAACAGCAGTGGCAGAGGACAAGGTCTCTACACACTTATTTTCATACTTCTCTGATGTCACAGTAGTAGACAGAGGCCATGGTGGTGAGTGTGCAACTGGGAGAGTCCAGTGTGGGAGAGGCGTCCTCCACATCCTTCCCGTTACCCTTCTATTTCCTGCACAAACACCATAGTTTTGAATCCCAGCTCTGCCACTCCCTAGTTGTTGCCTTAGTGCATAGAAGTCTGATCTTGAGTTTCTGAGCTTTAACATGGGGATAATAACAGTCATCATTACAGTGTTGGTGTTTATTCCTCAATTTTGCAAGTGTCTAGTGGCTGCCTGCTATGTGCTAGGCATTGCTCTAAGTGATGGGAATACATCAGTGAGCAAATTCAAACAAAAACTTGAAGAAAACTGTAAGAGTGACAGAGAAAGAAGCAAGGAGGCCCTTTAGCCAGTTAGAGTTGGAAACAATCTATGTAAAGTGCCAGAACGATGCTAAGAGCAGTGCCTGGCAGGAGATGTGATATCAGTAGGTGTTAGGGTCACTACCCTAGTGTTAACAAGAGACTGCTACTTAGGGCACATGGCCCTGTGATGGACACATTCAACCTTCATTTCACCTTGGCATGTAAAACTGATGTGTCATTTAGAGGAGTAGTCAGTCTCCTTTGCAAACAGGGCAAAGTGGTAAAAGAAATCCATGGTGTTTGCAGTTAGACACATTTATACTGGAATCCTGGCTCTAAAACGTTCTCTATGACCTTGGGAAAATTCTTTCACATCTCTCTGAACTATAGTCTCCTCACTCGTAAACTGAATAGTAACAGTCCCCTCCATCTAGGGTTATTGTGAGCACTTATTATAAAGACACATATAAAGTGTCTGGCAATTGTGTGGATTCAAAAAGGCTAGTTCTGTTCTCCATGCCTCATGCTAATTCATACTGGACTTATTTATAGTCTATATTTCTCTAAGTGATGCTTATTTCTTTTAAGTATTTTCTGATTTAGAGTCCTTCTGAAATTAAAAAAAAAAGTCATTAATGTTTACTAACTTTCATGTTTAATAAAATAGTCTCCTTAATTTTAAAATGACAAATGTGGGAGGCATGTACTAATCACTCTTGGCCAAATGCCTGTGGCTTTGTTTGTTGAGATTATCAGGCTGACCCGGTACCTAACTGAATGCTGGGCACATATCAGGTACTCAATCAATGTTTGTTGAATGAATGTGTGAGGCTGTCCTCAAGGACCTACTTCTTGTGTAATGGCATCTTACCCTAATGACTGACAAAAAGGAAGCAAAGTGATCATTATAACAATGATACATTAGACTTCTAGATGTTTTCAATGTATTAACTAGATTGATTCTCATCCAGTTTGAAAAATTGGTATTTTAAAATGTGTTGCTACATTAAACAAACATTTTAGACTCAATATGAGAGCACTGAATTTGGAGTCCAAAACTGTGGTCTGCCATTTAGGCTTCTCTTGATGCCTGCTGTGTGCCCTTAGACATGTGACCTAAAGTGTCTAGAAAAATTATCATTAAAATACAATTGGTCTGACATGACAGTGAAGCTGAGGTTGATCTATGAAAACCTTCTATGGACCCAAACCATCATGTGCAGTGTATGGAAGAGGGGCATCGTTGAGCATTGAGGTGAAGCATATGCAACAGGATGGGGGTGGGGGCAAAATGTTTATTTATTATAAATCATTGTTTCAAATTATGAAAGCAATATACGCTTTTCCATAACAAGACCAATGGTACAGAGGTATAATCGAAAAGCTCTCTTTCCCTATTACTCCTCTGTTCCTTCCACATAGACAAGGTCAATAGACCACTGGGAATTCTTCCAGTTTTCTCTTCTCTCACTCATACATAATCAAATATAAATGCACATACACAGGGCTCTATGTTTTTCCTGTAATAGGATCATACTATGCATGTTACTCTGCAAGTATATACATAAATATTTCATATACAGATAAGAGGTTTATGTCACTAGTAAATAAATGTGGGGTCATATTATATACACTTATCTGTATCTGGCTTTTCTCAACTCCTCTAGAAAAATCCCTTTCTAAGTCAACTGGTATAGTTTGAATTTGTTCTTTGTAATGACTAGTAGTTCATGGCTAAGAGAAACCGTGATTTACTCAACCATTTCCTTATTGATGGGTATTTTCTTAGTTTCTAGTTGCAAGGAAGGTTACTTCATTTCTGTAAGTCATTTCTTCTTCTCAAAAGTAGGGCTATTAACAGAACATGTTTCATAAGGCTATTGTAAAGATTAAATAAGAAAATGCTCATAACATACTTAGCAGAATTCCTGACCCATTTTAAGTGCTCAATAAATATTAGCTAATATTATTTTCCATAAAATGCTTTATAGTAACAAATGATCCTTTCTTTTTTTAAAAAATTCGAACATTCACAGGTCATGATATTTTGGTTTTCTTAGACCTTTCATATCCAATTACAGGTTTCTTTCTTCTTCTGTTCTCCCTATCCTTTTAATGAAACTCCATCAGAATCTTTCCTTGTGGCTATTTTAATCACCCCTTTTCTGTTATCTTGATTTCTCCCTGCGGCATGGCAAATATTCAGCTCAAAATTTTCTACATGTCCTTATTGAGTAGTTTCCTGGAGTAGGAAAGGCCTTCTTGGGCAAAGCAGAGGCCGGGGCATGCTACCTTGCTCACTGGAGGAAATATTTAAGGCAGCAGGCCACAGTATGAAGGGGCATGCTACTTCAGGAGGGAGGTTCAAGTCAGCATGTGGGGAAGGTGGGCTGCACATGCTCAGGTATGAGGCTTCATTGACTGTACAGCTGCAAAAGCTCTTGGAGCAGGCGATTACAATATCAACTGGGAGGTTCCTGGTCCCTACCATGTGGCAAGCAGAACCCCGGCTGCCACGGGGGCTCCCTGGAACACGTAAAGCCTCTGGAGTAAGAGCCCGGCATGAGGCAGGTAGATTGGAAAGACCTACACAGCAGGTTAGGCTCTGTGGCAACAGTGAAACAGCATGTCAGGCAGGAAAACAGAGGCAGAAACCCAATCATATGGACTGGATTAACGCACAAGGGATGAAGCACTGATGACAAGTGGTGGCCATGGAAGTACATGACCTTCCCCAGCACTCTCTGAGATGCATTCAAGGCTCTCCTTGTTCTGGGTTGGGCTCAGAGACAGAGGGCACAGGTCACTCCAGCTGGGTAAGTGTGAAGAAAGAGGACATGGTGCCATTGTCATAAACATTTCACATGGCTGTCTGTAGCCAGGCTACGCCTTTGAGGCAGGAAACCAATTATAATTCCCAGAGTGACATTTGCTATAAGCAGTAAAAGGTAAGTGCAAGGAATTATGGGAGCATAGTGCAGCAAATTGTTGTGGATTGATTACTGAGTGAAGTCTCTGTGCTTTGGGAATAAACAGAATAAAACTGCTTTTCCCTGGAGGAGTTAGGAAGTCTTCTAGAATAGTTGGGGTTGAGTGAGTCTTAGGGAAAAGAGGGAAAGGAAAATTTGTGCAGTAGCAGCTGTGTCTAAGGAGATACGAATGAGTATGTGTATTTGGAAATAGAAGTTTGATGTGGTTGGATCAAAGGGTGGATGAGTCTGAGAGAAAGCAGGAGGCAGAGTTAGAGAAGCAGGGGAAATCCTGATTTAAAGGCCTTATTTGCTAAGGAATGTGAATCTTAGAGCAAAGGAAATAGAGAGCCAAGAGAAGACAGTACGAAAGTCAATGACGTGGTCAAAGACATCAAATACAAATTTCGGCAAAGCTACGTCTAAGTGAGATAGAGGCATAGCAAACTACTTTCCCATTCTGTTGTAATGCAATGTTTCTGTATTTATGGCTACTTGAATAACTTTGGCTCCTAACACGTTAGCCTTTCATGTCTTGGCCCTTGCCACCCTCAAATATTACCAAAATATCAGGTAGTCATGATTTAATATAGGAAGGTCTGCCAATGAAGCCACCAGAAACTAAGAAAGCACTGAGGACCAGAAAGATACAGAACATAAACTCAGGAAAGAGGTATCACTGTTACTGGGGGCCCTGGAGGGTCTAGAGCATTTATTGGTTGTTTACACCCCATGGTAGATAAGTTTCTTCAGAGTCAGACAAGGGGCTGAAGAATGATAAGGACACTAGCCAGGGAATCAGGAGACTGGGGTTATCATCTAGCTTTAAGTCACCCAAGAGTAACATGAGAGGCGGGCCCCATGCAATAAACTTCCTGGGAGGTTTATTGAATCCCAGGGGTTTCTGAAAAATGTGTGAAGAGCTGCCCTGTTTTCTGACCACAGGTGGTATCTGGAATACCACGACAGGAAGAGAAGGTAAGGAGATGCTGAGCGCCACTCGTGGACCTGGTGGCCCATGAGATGACGTTGCAGGATACTAATTAGGGCTCCCGTCTGCCCATCAGGTCATGTGGCTGCTTAATGGAGAAGGGGCTGCCGGCTCTTCTTGTATCTGTTAGGCTCACAGAGCTTTTACTTTGTTTTGTTTGATCGTTCATTTGTGTCTGCTTTTAAAAATAGTACACCCTCATTCTTAAAAATAACAAAACAAATGGAAAGTCATAAAAGTAGAAAGAAAAAGGAAAATGCTTTTTATACTTTCCAAACGGGAGACAACCATTGTCGACATTTCACAGTATTTTAGCTGTCTGCTTTTTCTACACAATTTCCGCGGAGTTGGGTTTATAAAACTCCCACAAGTAGCAAGAGGAAACATAAAAAGAACAAACTCAATATAAGGAAACAAAAATTGTAACAGGGTATCTTTTAAAATTTGTGAAAACATAGGAATCAGGGCAACTGTTGAGTTCGATCTAATAAAAATAAATAGAAAGATAATATTTGTTTTCCTTTATGTGGTGGCACCAACTAAAATTTTATTTAGCGTTTATTGTCCCAGTCCTAGAAATAAAACCCTGTGAAGTAGGCTTTGAGGTTGTCATTTTCCAGGTGAGGTTCGGTGACATTAAGTGACTTACGGAGACCTGATGAGGGCCAGGCCCGGGTTTCAGACCCAGGTCTGCCGGGCCCCAGGGCCTGTGGGCAGGCCGAAACCGGACCGTTCTCCCCACCCTCTATCCACTACGGGACTGCTTTTTACTTCTAGTTTAAAAACATCCTCTTAGGGGGACTGTTAAAACTACCGAGTTCTATTAAGTTTTATTTTGAAATTCTACAATATATTCTTATAGCGGATGTGCATTATATTTGTAAACACCCATCATCCTTTTGTAAAACACAGACTGACAAGCGCCTCTTTTGTAGAGGAGTTTGACGTTCGCAGCAAACTTGAACAGGAGGCGCAGCGACTCCCCGTGTATGTCCCGTCCTCCCCGCCGCCCCCGCACTGCCTTCCTGCTATCTACACCCCTCAGCAGAGGGCCCTTGTTAGGGTGAACCCACACTGACGTATCGCTGTCGCCAACGTCCACCATTTGCAGTAGGTTGTACCTGTGGGTTTGGACAAATGTGTAACGACACACACCCATTGCTATGGCATCACACAGGGCAGTTTCACTGCCCTGAAAACCCTCTGTGTTCCGCCTGTTCACCCCTCCCTCCCATCTTTTGACTAGTCTTGCTGTGGTCAGAGCTCACATTTCTGGTCCCTTGTATGCATCTCTCTCTCTCTCTCTCTCTCT